>CAJNOP010000111.1:103218-146025 GCA_905250075.1 Rotaria sp. Silwood1
ATTTTTACCAAATATTTTATATACATTAACAAAAGTAGAAAAAAATTATTCTAGTGTTAATTATATTTAATGTAGAAATATATATATGACAAATAGAAAATTATATCCGAAGACAAAATCTTGATAATTCGATATCGATTCTTCTATGAGGAAAACATTTTTGAACTAAACAAAAATATTACTTTTTCTTTATGTATTGGTTTTTTTTTGTTTACATACCAATCGATTTAGATGTTTCTAAGTTTTGTGCCCATTGTGAAGCATCAATCTGATAAAAGTATCCTGATTGAATATTTAGTCGAACTAAAAGCAAATAATAATTTGAATTAATATTATAGGCAGTTCTCGAAGTTATAAATTTTATTATCTTATTAAACAAGAAATAATCCTCTTCTTCATGTTGAGTTCTTTATTTTTCACGTAAAAAACCAATGCTTCGTTTTCTTTTTTAATTCAATATTGTAACTGATTCTTATTCTTGGAAGATATATAAAAAGGAATATTGTATAGATAGTGATAAATGAGAAAAGAAAATCATTTTTGGAATGTCCCACATAGTGAAGGAAAAATAATTTATAGGATAGAACCTTATTGTAATTTACAGAATAGTTTTTGACCAAAAAACAACACACCAAACTAGATGATGTGTTTTATTACAGATCCATAAAAATGATATGCCTTTTCGTTTGATTAAAATTGGATGTTTTCTTTTCTACGCTTTTTTTCACGCATACAGATATGAAAGACTAAAAAATCAAATTTTACGAAGATTAAATCAGAGATTATAGTCAGATATTTATTTGTTTTTGTCAATGACTTATTTCATAGCTATCGCTAATAATAATAAAACTAAAAAAAAGAAGACTTAAAAAGTATGTCACTTGTTCAGTAAATAAATTGAACAATGAACGATAATTTAAGAAGGTTTATAAATTCTGTGACCTTAATTCAGATTCAGAAATAAAAGGATAAACTAAAAGTCTTGTTAACGCTGTTCATTTTGCGAATGAAATATGGAATTCTAATAAATTCCTTAGCCTCCCTTAAACTAACAAAAGATACTGAAATGAGGAATATGTTGTAGATTTTAGTTGTTTCTCAAGGCAATTAATCGTTGCAGTATAAATCTGTCTAATTTATTTCTGGACATGGAACAGAAATTTTCCCTGTTTTTTTGGAGACGATGACGTAGCTGAAAAACTTCGATTTGCCAATTATACTCAGCATTCTCTTTAAGAATATATGTGAGTTCCACAACACGAGATATATATATATAGATTCTAAAATGGATGAAAATTTATTATTATATAAGAGACGTGCAGGCAATAGCTCATTCTAAATAGTAAAAATTATACATATCTACATAGTTTCTTTCGAAAATACACTTACTAAATGTCCAAGGAAAATCATCTGATCGTCAACGATGCAAAGTTTGTAAATGAGGCATATGAGTACTGAGAAAAGATACAAGATTCTTTCCAACGTAAATCGAGTCATTAGGGTCATAATGATAACTAGGAATACTGAATTCAGCACATTGAACAGAGCTCAATAAACAATAAAAGACAATTAGAAATTCTCTAGAATTCATTGCCTCGAATAGTTTGATACTTGCATTGGAATAGAATGAAACTAGACGTCTACAAAGCTCAAGCTATTCAATCTTGGTCAGACTCATTTTGGAATCTGACTGAACCCAAGTCAAACTAATGCTAAGTCTAACAAAGTTCAAACCCGACCAAGTCTAAACTGTTCAGTCTAGGTTCAGCTCGATGCAAACCTATGATATAATGAATAACTAATATAAAGATGAAAATTATTTGAAACTTTTTTTTATTCTTTACATAATATCGAAGTCTTCACTAAAATACTATGGTCATTTTCTAATTATTCTTTTTGTTTTAAAATTTTTGTATTTTAGAATAATATTTCTTATTATCTTTTCTATTTTTATTTATCAATAAATGAGAATAACAAGGCTTTATTTCATTCTTATTCTTGAAAACATATACACGATGATCAATTTTCAATAATCCATGTGTCCAAATCAATTATAAAAGGAAAACTATGTTTTGTTAAATTTCAAGTAAGACAACAATTGTAATAGATATTTAAGTTGAACTGGCGTTGAAATGAAATGAGCAAATACTTTTTTATGTACTTTATTTAGGTTGATTGATTGTACTAACAACTTTCTAAAAAGATTAATTTCTTTTTGTAAGTTAATTTATTTATATATTTCAAGTAAAAAAATAAACTTATTCTAAGGAATATTTTCTAAAGACAAAATAAATAAATATAAGTGATACTTTATATAACATAATTATTTGTTTGATTTTTACAAAGAGTATTAAATATATTTCATGAAAATAAAAAAAATACTTCATTACAGTTTATCTTCGCCCATAGAGATCTGCGGGACAAACTTTTTCGTGTCCCGAATCCCGAACGTCCCGTCCCGAAAATTTTTGAATGATCTCGAATCCCGTTTGTCCTGTCCCGGAGTTTTTCAAAATGTCCCGGTCCCGAATGTCCCGTCCCGAATTATTTTTGAATTGTCCCGGAACATCCCGTTTGTCCCGTTGAACGAAAGAAATATAAAGATGTCGTTCTATTGAGCAAGAAAATCAAGAAAATGAAGAAACAATTGACGAAGATGATAATGATGAACAGATTTGAATATATCTTGCAATATGTTTTGTGTTTTTTTTCTGTTATTTATTTAACCCTTTCGAGTCGATGTGATCCACAGGTGGGTCACACTATATTTTAAAACCAATGGGTGACCCAGTAGAAATGGCCGCACTTTGCATATCATATTTTAATCTCTAAATACGTTTTATTAAAAACACAGCATATACCATAAGATGCAGCGTGAAAAGCTCTATTATTCTCATAGTAAAGCTTATTTTGATTGCGTGATTTTTGTTTTCAGAAAGAGCAAAACTCTGTGTGACCAGTTTTCGAAGTTGCAAAACGATCATTTGTTTTCTACACGAATGAGAAACTTCATTTTTCTTATTTCATCTTTTTATCACCTAATATGGCTTCGTAAGAAAAAACAAAATATACCATAAGATGCAGCCTGAGACGCTCTACAATCTACATCGTAAAGCTCATTTCAATTGTGTACTTTTTATTTTTGAAACAAGAAAAATTCTGTACGATCAATTATCGCAACCTCAAAAATTGGTCACAGAAAGTTTTACTTTTTTTTGGAAACACAAAGTATATAATTGAAATAAGCTTTATTATGTAGATTGTTGAGCTTTTCACGCTGCATCTTGTGGTTTATGTTGTATTTTAATAAAACGTATTTAAAGATTAAAATATGAGATGCGAAGTGTGGCCATTTATTATTGGTCACCCGTTATTTTCTAGGAAAATCGAATCGACTCGAAAGGGTTAAATATTAAGACATTTCTTTAAAATAAAAATCTAACTGAACGAGATATTTTGCAACAGAAAAGAAAAATTCGGGACATTCGTTCTTTTCAAATTGTCCCGAGTCCCGTTTGTCCCGTCCCGAAAATTTTAGAATTGTCCCGGTCACGATTGTCCCGTCCCGAAAACTTTTCGGGACAATCCCGAATGTCCCACGGGACGGGACATTCGGGATTTTTCGGGATTCGGGACTGTCCCGCAGACCTCTATTCGCCCAATACATATGTGTTGGAATGAAGACAGAGACGACTCTTGATAAGATTCTGATAGTTTATTTTATCATAGCTTTCGAAATGCTTTTCAATGGATAGTCGTAACCTCCGTTTCAGAAATGATATATAAGATCTTTCAATATCGTCGTACGGTAATATAAATATGAATCGATTCTCCTAGGATTTATCAAAGAACTCATTTAGCAAAAACAATCAATTTAAGTTTCAACTTTCGAATCTAAAAAACATTCCGATTCTATTTTTGTATGCATGTGAGCTGTAGGTTAAAATGGAGAAAACGTCAAAAGTCAGTAACAGTCATACCTATACTTTAAAGTGTATAAGTTAATATATGTGAGAACGTACCTATGGTCAGGAGCATAAAAGTTGACTTTGAGAATCATAAACGGTATGTTTGAGACCAACAATGTAGAAGAAAATCATAAAGGGTAGGTTTGAATTCTATTGTTTCATCCTTAAGACTAAAAACTGATGAAGTTTTTCAGTTTGACATTCCTTGACTTCACGGCAAAGACTTCTGTTTTTTATTGATAGAAAATCTATGGAGTACAACGAATTCGATGAAAATAACAATAATCAATGAGATACGATGAATCGATCTAACCAAAATTTGACGTTACTTATTCTACGCTCAGCGTGCATTGAATAGTTTTGTATTATGTTTGAAGAAAATCATAATCCTAATAATAAAATTCATTTGGTATGAGTTATTATTCTTAAAATAAAAAATTAAGAACTGATTATTAAAATTCATGCATACAATTTTTATATAAGCATGTATTGAACAAATATATTTCGCACAGTTAATATTTTATGTGTAAGATAATATTAATCAAGGTAAAATACACTAATACATATGAATCACATGATATAAGCAAAACTCCAAATCAAGTCTTGTCACATTTCGAAGTTGAATATCACTATCAACATCTCTATAACATTCTATATAATAAAAAAAAACAATGAATATATTTTCTCATAATAAAATACAAGTTTTTCTAAAATTTTTCGTGAATATAATTGCATATAAAGTATATATTGTTGGAAATATTTTGTAGGATGTGATTCTTCTTTTCGCTAAGCACATAATCATACTCTTTCTTTTTTATCAAAACACAATCTGAAAGAACTCCTGAAAAATAGAAACAAAAATTATGTTACAATTATGGTTGGGTCAGAATGAATTGTACTAAATGTTTTTATTTATTTTTTCGTTCATCTACTTTTGTTAAAAATATTCATCTAGACATTAAAAAGGATGCAAATCTGTTCAGTCATTTAACTGTGATTTTGTGATTTTCAACTGACATTTAATAATTTTTAAAAGCTTTTCCGACAAAATCATGTAATTATTATAGTGAGCAGTGACAAATGTAGGCTATTTTAAGACTTAAAAAGAAACTATGACCTAGATACATCAGAAAAACAGCTTTTTCTCTGTTTTCGTATGTTTTTCTTAGAAACTGTTCTTTTCTTTCATAAATCGGCAAAGAGTAAAATCTTAACCTGTATAAAATTTAATATGAGAAATATTAGGATATATTTCATTTAGTCGCTCAAGAAATAAGTACGTAAAGAGATGGATGCAAACCAATCGAAATATCTTGAATATGTGGTCAAATAAAAATATTTGTCTCAAAACTAAAAGATAAAAATCATATTAAAAAGTTATATATATTCTTGTAGAACAGATTATCTTACTGTAATTCATTCATAAATTCAAAATTGATGAAATTTCAAAGGAATTTATTATTTTTTCAATGTTCCTCGACAATAATTTACATATGAAGATGAAGTTTAAATTTTTGGATGTGATTTAAATTATTAAGTATCCATTTTATATAGGCAAATTCGAAATCATTATGAACGAAAACTTTTAAAGTCAAATAATGCCATTTCGGTACCTAGAGTTAGTAGAAAAACAAAAAGACACAAGAAAATCACTCTTCAAATAAATTGTTCCTATTAGAAATCAATTTTCTCTGAAGTTGAGAACGTGGACGTAGACGAGAGTGCAGTGAATATCAAAGCACACACACACTATCACCCTAATCAAAAGATTGCGTTTGAAATTCTCTACAAAATCATACATGATTAGAACCAAAGATTGTTTTACACATATGTTGAAAAAGTGAAGATTATGGATGTACAAAAAAGCTGTAAAAATCAAATAGGAAAATTTTTATGGATCAGCAAAATTTTATCGTCATTTATCCGCAATAGTTTCATTAAAAACAATTAAATTCTAAACAAAAAATGATCACCAACACTGTCTCTATAGAGTTGTTACACTGTTTTCGATCGTTCAGACTCAGTTCAAACAAAACTGACTGTCTAAAAATTTAAATGTCATCTGCTATTCAAAAAATAGCTGTCAATAAGAAAACTAGCTATTGAAACAAAGTGTACATCGTTTGCTAACACATGAGAATCTTAGCTTTTTTCCATATAAGAAGGTCAAAGAGTCAATCTAAAGTGATCTGCTTAAAGAGTACGATAATGTTGCAAACTGAATGCTAGCGGAATTTGTTAATTTAATGTTCTGCAAAAGACTAGAAAAAGAAAATAGTTTAAGATTTGTACTTGTTTTCAACGCAAAAAAAAACAATGGAAGAACTTGTGTTTAGAGAGAGTACAGAAGAAATATCAAACATACTAAGAGAACAATTTATTTTGTACCATCAAATTCTAAATGATTTCAATAAAGATGAAAAGTTAATCATAATGAATTCATCTCGACTTTTCAAATCAGTTTCTATTTGATTTTGTTAATGTTTCAATATCTGACTTGGATCGTAGTTCAAAATACATCAGTTGTTAAAAAGCAATTGACAATCGTTCAATAGGCGAATTATCATCAGAAATATCGAGCCGAATGTGTGTTAATTGACATTTATCAGAACAGCAATTGATGTATCAACTATTTAAATCAACGAAAAAAACATGGTAAATAGAATATCTAATCTACTACTCTCATACATATAATTTATTTTTATTTTCAGAGACCTCACTTTATATCTCAGGTATTTGACACAATCATATATCCGGGATGCAATACTCTTTTAAAAATAATTACTGTTCAAAAACGTCTTAATTCGAATATGTGGAATCTCAAATTCTGACACTGTATATTCAATGTTGGATATGTGATTAACTTACGTAGAAGTAGTTCAAAGACGAAATTCGAAAATATGAGTTTCTTGTGAAGATGTTGTCATTGAGAGTTATTTGGAACAATCCATATTACAAACTCGCTAACTCCATCAAATCTCAATAGACACTCAAATATGTTGAGATTTATCAATAAATCAATATTTAATAACTACAGGCAAAACAATCATTGCTATTAGAATGAAGAATCTGGAAAGATTCTCTCGTTAGCGTTGACAAATTGTTGGAAATATTCGCAAAAAAGAAATTCGTTCGAAGCAGCGTTCCAAATCACATTGTTTTTGTTATATTATATTTACATGATCTAGTGATACAGTGTTTGATACTATTCAAATCCATGAAAGTTATAGTAATTGAATGAAACTTGTATAACAAACTAAAAAAAACTTATTTTACTATTGCTACAAGTGTGAAATACTGCACCTCATCTATTTTTTCGACCTCTGATTGCTGAAATAATAATGTCCTACCACAATGCAGTTCAATCAAGACTAGACAACGTTGTTTTATTAAATATATCCGTTGGATAAAATTTTCAAAGAAGTCTTACTTTTATTTTATGTTGATCAATTAAAAAATTATATGCGTGAATCTCAACTTTGTATAAATTTTATCTAAAAAACTGTACATCTAACATTACAGCTACAGTGATACGAGTATAAACAGATGAGTGTCGAAATTTAGTTATAAGAAGAAAGTAATTCGCGAACTGATTGTTTGCGTTTTTAATGAAAAAATGTCCGTTCCAACACGTTTTATAAAGTGCCCTTAAACTCTAGCAAAAGCATATGGGTTAGAATAAGGAGGCATTCAAACGAATTTTTTTTCAACTTTTTTCTCGTCAGTAAATAAGAAACAATTGATAAAACTTATCTTGCTGTTACCTGGACCAGATAAATGTGATATATCCATAATATCGTTGAGGTTTTCGTAAAAAGATTTGTTTAGAATCCCATAGAGTAACACCACATCTCATTTAGATCTAGATTTCTCTCTGATTCCTAATCTTGATTCTGGTAGTCGGTCAAAAAAAAATTAGTTCCAGTTTCGATAAGCCTGTGTCAGACAGGTAATTTAAAGACCTGTTGAAGAAGATTTCTATAAATAAAAAACTCTCGAATTTTATCGATTTATTCTATTTTTCGAATTAGATTAAAATTACTTTCAAATCATAATTGATTTTCGACATTTTTTTCAAAAATTTAAGATTAGAAAAACAAAGAATTTGTTGATTATGATAAAAAAAATAAAAGAAAGTGATAAATAACATTATAACAATTTGAATTTGTTCCATCAAAATGAATATATTTTATATAAGAAAGAAGAGACGGCGAATTACAAATTAATGGTTGTAAGATTAATGCAAACGTCTTTTAACATAAATCTGACTGATTAAAATTATTTCCAAATTTATCTATTGAAAATGTTGAATAAATAATAATTACAATTAATACATCTATTTAATGACCAAAATGATATTAAGATTTTATCTCATGATAAACAGAAAAATATATTAGGCAATCAACTCTATTAAATTAATGTAAAAGTGTTTTTTGTAGAACTTTCATATATTTTCGAAGAATATAATGAGTGTAAATTTTAAATCGAAGGTTTTCGACTCCTCTTTTCATTATAGATCTTAGCAACTATTCTATCTTATGTGGTATATATGAGTTCCATATATCGACACTAAATAGACTATGCGCTAACAAGCTTTTTCAAAAGAATAATAAAACAACTTTTTTTAAAAATTTTGTTAAACACGATCTAAAAGGACTGTTGAAGTTATTGAGTTGCAGATGTACATTCTCGTGGACCCGAAGAACAAAAAACTGAATCTGGACTCTATCAGCTCCTGGCTTCGATTCGAACAGATGCTAACTCAAATTTTATTCCAGCAATATCCATACACTTGAATCTTGTTGCTGTGCTTCTTATGTAAGAACTGAGCTTAGTATGATAATTGCCCTTTATTTTTCCTTCATATTCATTGCACTATATTGGAAGCGATACATTTCACAATCGTCATTTATTTACAATAGGTACAGATTCATAAATTGAAACATATACTGATTATTTTATTTTTTATACCACATCACAGTTTCTTTTTTTTCCATATTTTAATTTCACAGTGTTTGTGCTAACAACTTTTTTTATTGATATTCTTTTTCTGAAAAATGAATTGAAATGTAATAATTTTTATTGAATTAATAGTATACATGAAAGATTACCAATTACACTAATGAGTCCTACTGATATTTATTTATAAATAGATAAACTAGAAATCACAACGAAACAAAGAATTAGAATGAAAGCTCGACTCAAGACTTAATTTTTCATAGCACAAAATAGAGTTGTAAATGATCGATAAGTTTCTAACTAGTGTCAAAAAAATTGTTTATGTATTGATTATCCTTTTCAGATTCCATTTGTAAGAAGTCTTCAGAAAGTTATATCATGTTATATTCATTTACATGTATCAAGTTCTTCAAAGATGGTGAAATCATCTTCAAGTACAACTAGAAGACATCTTTGTAAACGAAATTTTTATCGGATCGGGCAAGTCTATACCATGAAAAAGTTGTCCATTTTGAAGCATGATTCGAGCATCGCAATTTTTACATCTCTTTCCAGCGCATAGCCTGTTGCCATATCGATATCGAATTAGACTGATCAGAACTGTTGTTCAAAGTATATCACTATTATGACTGTGAGATATAAAAAAAACAATGTTTTTTCTCAGATTAGTCACCACAGAGACTTTAATCCTGGATATAAACAATATATACGACTGCTTTTGTGTGTATCTTATTTTCAATTGTCTTGTTTTTCAAAACATCCAAATTTCCTATCATACCATGACTTAGATAACCGACTGACATGTAAATGCTTAGTGTCTATGCTGATAAAATCTATCACTCTCATAATCAGACTTGAGGGTGTGGGTGTGACTTTAGATCAGAAGAAAATTAACACATACACCCTTTTTTTAATGAATTAGTGAAAATAAAAGAAAAATAATAGTCAGAAGAAAAGGATGAGAACAATAACTTCCTTAATTTTCACAAAGCTTTCTTCGCATCCGTTTATGTGCTATTTAATAGTGTTACTCAATGACTAATGAGAATATCAAGAAAAGAAAAGTTCCTTCCTCCACAAATGATACTCATCTATTATCCAACGTATCTAAATAATTTACTTTATGGTGCAGATTGATATTGAAATATTTGTAGATTTTTTTTTTCTAAGAAACTAATAACAAAATTAAATTGATATTCTAATTTGTGAGTTAATTGTAAATGAAGATTAGAGAAAAAAAAGTTTTTGTCTAGTTGTTTATAAGCTATCGGATGTTCATCCGACTTGAATTGGCACCTTTTTTCTTTTTTTTTTCTGTCGTTCGTGAGGAAAATGATGGTATTGTCGACAAGTTTATTTTCAATCGGAAAAGAGATTTAGTTTTGATGAAGCAGAAAAAATAAACTATATTGAGTAAAAAACAGGGAGACAACTACATGTTTTTTTTTCAAAACAAAAAAAACAAACTCGAATAATATTTTCTTTTATTTATTTTTAGTAGATCATTTGAACAAAAATCTTTTATTTAACAAAAAAGCTGTTTATCTCCACATATTTTACTTACTGTTTCAGTTTTGTATATTTTCATTTTGATTTGATGATTATTGAATTTGTTTTTCAATAACGCATCTTCCCGATGGTGTTGTTTCTCGTTTCATTGTTGTTATTACAACAGTTCTTGGAAATGCTCCATTAAGACCATGTTTTTCTATAGTAGAATCAAGATTTTCATCACCATAATGATTATCTACAAAAGATATTAATTTAAGAAAATTCGTTTTTAGAATAGGTTTTCATTTTTTTTGTTACTTTGAAACTCTGTAGTTGCGAAACTGGAGAAAAGTCAATCGAAATCAACGAAGATTTTTTCAATTGGGAAAAATAAGCCATTGAATAGAAAATCATCATCATTATTATCTTCCATTTTAGTTTTTAGAATGGAAATTTATTTCTCAATGTTCATTTTTATTTTTATTTCAATATGAAGAAATCTATAAAAAAAAAAAGGATATCGCTAGACATTTAATTATCTCTTAGTCTTATTAATGACTTAATAGATCTGCGTAGGTTACTAATTGAGTTAGTCAATCGAGATATTGCAAAGGCCAAATATCAAATGAAATCATGTCGATAAAATTTCTTAAACAATTATAAAGTACTCAGTTGCATTGATATCGTTTTATAAATCGAGATTATTTATTCTTGTATATTATCACAGAATTTCAATGTCTACTGAAGTAAACTTATTTCAAACAAATGTATTGATTTTAAATTTTCGTTTTAGAAAAGGATTTCTTTATCTTGAAATAAAAGAAAAATGTTCTAATGATAAGTTACTTTTTCAAAATGATAAATATATACATTAAACGTTAATAATAATGATAATAGAATTAGAATTCCAATTTCAGTTGCTTTTGTAACATGACATAATTGTCCTATAAAATCCGGTAAATGGGCTGTATCAGATAATGAATTTTCACTAAACAAGAATTAAAGATTGCTTTAAATTAAATTCGGTTTCATCTTTAAATTTCTTACCGATAAATGTGGTACATAGGATGCAGCACAAATATTAAATGGATTATATTCATCATAATTTAATGGATGTTCATTAATTGGATTTTTTTCACGAACACTTAATACTTTCCATGTCTAAACAAAAGAACACAAAAAATAAGTTTGTATTGTTTTTTGTTCGTCTTCTAAAATAATTCAATCAAAATTATGTTTCATTTAACAAAGAATAAACTCAATTGTTTTCAAATAAATCAAAAAAAACATGAAAAATTTCTATCAACAGATTTGAAATATCTTGAAAGCATTAAAGATATGTTTTCTTTCTTGTTTTTTTTGGTCTATTTTAAAACCTTTCAAAGTTGAATTCAAGAAAGAATGAGAATATTTGGTTTCAAAAATGAAAGATTAATACTAAAGCTAAAAACCTATTGAGCAACATCAGATGCTGGTTCCAATTCCAATAAACGTATGGCAAAGCTTGTTGCAGCTTTATAATTTTTTAATTTCAAATGCTTAAATGAAGATTTTAATGTCATGATCATCTTTTGCTAAATCTTTTTTTTGCCATTAACATTTGTAAACCAACAATATATTCTTTACATATTTCAGTTAATTGTTGACTCTCAAGAATATCTTGACGTGATTCAACAATACATAATGCAACAGATAATAATATTAAACGAAAATTTTCAACAGCTTCTTGAAATTTTCCATCTGTTGTTAAACGATAAGCGATCTGAAGACGTCCAACTGCTGGATAAAATAGTTTTGGTGAATGGATTTCACGTCTTAATAATTAAAATAAAAATTTTAAAATATTTATTAAATGAACAAATACAAACCAATTTCTTAATGAAATATGTATATAATTATGATAATGATGGAAGTGCTGTAAAAGCTGTACGTGAACGTGAATATATTTGAATAAAAACATACAAGATCAGGTGATAATTCAATTTCAATATCACCTCAACCTTCATCTTGATTATTATTAAGATCATCGTCATCACTTTCAATTGGTACTTCATCATCAGCCCAATCTCAATCACTTGTTGCTGCTTCATTAATATGAAGATTTAAAACAAGTTTTGCTGTTATGTTGGATATTAAATTTGCTTTGATTCTTGTTGACTTATTGAACATGGTGATAAAATTAATTTAGCATGTAGATTTATTTCAGGTAACTGAAATAAATAAATATTTTATTTTGAATTACTAAATTTAACACGAGATTAATATTGATTAAATGTATGTCTATCTTATTATTTCATATTTAACATATCAATTGAACAAAGAACAAGTAATAGTAATAACTTTGTTAAAATCTCAGTCTACCGGCTTATACCATTTTTGAAATAGAACATAAAAATTCTTCTTATTCTATTTTTAATTTACATTCTAATGAATATCAATCAGAGAAAATAAACTAAACTAGCTATGACATGGTGATTATTTGAAATGTCTTTTAAAAAGAACATGTTATCATTCAATGTCGCAATAAACTTCGAGAATCATCATAAACTTCTTTATACAACAGTACAGAAAACTCTTTAGATAAATGATGTGTTGAATACAATTAAGAATTGTTTAGAAATTATTTAATATCTCAAATTGGCATATTTACACGAAAATCTATAACTAATTTTGAAGACTTTCAATTGAAGATAATAGAAAACGAAAAATAAAACATTGTCAATTGCTTTAATTTTTTTTTAAACCATCTCGGACGAAGTATTAACATGAGAGTATTTTTTTATCCATAATAGATTACTTTTTCATTAAATGATTCTATTGTATAAAAAAAGACATAACATAATTCAATCTCATAGAAAAAAAATATAAAACGTTACTTTGATTGCATTGTCTAAGAAATTTCATATGTTCTTCAGCATCCCCTAATAAGATTGCAATTTGAAATTGTCTACTAACATCTTTTCGTACTTCAGCTAAACAATAAGAAATTTTTCAAACTAATTTTCATCATTTTTCAAAAAATAGATAATTGAAACTATTTAAAAAAAATCACAAATAATTTACATCAATATTTCTATATTCAAGTGCTAAGCCAAATCTTGTTTTTGCATCATTTGTTTTCAAGATGAAGATTTTTGAAAAGAAATTTGTAAATTTTACTTCATCGTATTTTCTATTACTTCAACTTTTGTATATAAATATATAAATCAAGTGTATAAATAATTCCATGATCACCATTCATAAGTTCATACTTAATATGATTTGATGTTGTATGAAGAAAACACCTTAATCATGCTAACAATGATAAATAATTCGTATCATTTGACCACATTGTATATTTAACTTTGCCTCTTCTTACACTTGCAAAATGAACATTTTTGTTAAGCATCATACATATTAATATGATCATTTTCATGAATTAATAAAGACCTCTATCAGCATAAAAAATTTCATTACAATTTGCTAATTAAACTTTTTTTTATGCTGTATTAAAATCCATAAAAAAGATTTAAAGCAACCCATATAGCATTTAAATCAGACGAACGGCGACCTTCACATACTGGAAAAGAAGAATATACATTTAAAATATCGAACAATTTAGATAAAATATCCTTCTGTTTTTGAAATGTTAGACCTGTTTAAAATCCTAACGTTCAATTCGAATAAATCATATCATTCAGAGTTTTATATTGAATTTCTTGATTCACTAGCATCTTTCGAACGTGGATCATTCACAGTATTTTCAAATAAAATAAAACAATTAATTTATTTTTAAAAATTTACCTTTGTAATTATATAAGAGGAATACCTTTTGATGTTCTAATTTCCAATCGTCGTGAATATTTGATTATCATGACCTAGCAAACAAATATTTTATTTTACTTTTAATTTTTGAAAATGAAAAGAATCTTACCAGTAGCAAATAAATTTAATGTTGAATGAACTGTTAAAATTCAATATCAATCATTTTTCAATGATTTCATTTAAATTGAACTAAAATAAAATAAACTGTTTATTCATATCCCAAAGTTGATCTATGGAACAGAACAAAAAAAGTAGTGAATGATATGAACATACTTGAATATTGTGTGCTCGTCTGTTTCGTGCTCACAACTGAACATGGAAGCAAGAGAAGAATGAAAAAAATAATATAGGTCACAACAATCTTTTTTTCTTTTCTTCTCTCGTCCGTAAGTCGTCATTGTTCATGTTATCATTGATGATCAATGATAATATGACATAATCCATGTGCATATCAATGTATGTGTGTATGTTGACGATTGCTTAATTACTATCATCTTTTCATCACTCTCTGACGAGAAAAAAAACAAACAAAATTATCGATTTTTAACATATAAATATGAATGATTTTCTATGTAAAATCATTCAATTTATTGAATCAAATATTAATCTTTTCTTTTTATATTTTAGAATGATTTCGACGACACAAAATTATACAATTCAAATCAATACAACACAATAAAAAAATGTAGGTATCAGTTTCTATCTTTTTTCTTCTTTTTTCTTTATTGGATCATACAGAGGGTGGTAAGCCCTCTTGTGATCTTTTATATTCATGTTTTTCTTTTCCTTTTAAAGCTGCCATCATTCAACATCGACGGGTAAGTTAATTTTTTTTTCTTTTTCTTTTCTTCGTTCAGATGAGACTAGTTAGGGTGAGTGAGGTACGTTGAGTTTAGGGTTTCGCTTTATAAGAAGGACTTCCGGGTAGTCCCTAAAAGCCTGGCCAGGAACTGTCTTGGTGTCCGTGGCAGAGATGGTCATCTCCATGGTAACAGGGCATAGGGTCGCTACTGTCTATTGCATTTCCCATCGACAGTAGCGACCCTATGCCCTGTTACCATGGAGATGACCATCTCTGGTCCGTGGCACACGATCGGGCCCCCAGACTCACTGACATATGACATCGGATGGATGCATGTGGATGATGTGGGTCTTCCCGCGCGTGCATGAGCATTACGCTCGCCGCGGCTCCACCAGGGTGGTTCCTGGTCGCGCGCGCGCGAAGAGAATAGAATAGCTATGAAATCATTTTTTTCATTCAATCACGATTTATTTGAAAGAGAAAGAGAACAAAAAAATAAAATTCATCATCGTATTGAATTTCATTCGATATTAAATTTTTGTACTCGATTATTTACGCAATCGACGACATAGAGATTACCATGTCGATCAAATGATAAACCTATGGGACCAGCGAGTTGATTTGACCGTGCTCCTGCACCGTTTCCACCAATAATGACACTTCCTTGTGTGGCTCCTTTTGGCCAACGCATGATTCGATCATTCCTGAAATCAGCCACATAGACAGTACCCAATTGATCGACAACGACTCCTGCAGGACCATTGAACTGTGTAAGACTATTTCCTTGTCCTTGACCGCCGGCTACGACAATGCCTTGTTTTGCACCTTCTTTCCATTTCATTACACGATGATTTTCCCATTCAGACACATAAACTGAATGATCTCGATCGACAAATACGTAGGTGGGCTTAGAGAGTTGATCGTGACGATTTCCTTCTCCATTGCCACCTGCAACTACTGTTCCTTTAGTGTCACCAATTTTATATCGTCTCACTTCATGTTTTCCATTGTCAGCGACATAGAGATAACCATTGTCGTCCATTGTCAAACCGTAGCAAGAGATATTTGAAATAATTGTTTCTCCACTAGTACCATTTCGACGAGGCCATCGAACTACTCTGCTATTCGAGAAATCGCTGATGATGAGACTATCGCTCGCTTTGTCGATAATTACATCTGGTGGGTAGTTTAACTGATGAGCTCCATTTCCTTGTCCATTTCCACCAGCAACTACTTTTCCATTCGTTGCACCAGATTTCCATTCCACAATACGGTGATTATAACAATCAGCGACATAAATCGTTTGATCATCGTCGACGTACAAACCGAATGGGTTATGGATTTGATTTGTTTCACTGCCATTTCCATTTCCTCCAGCAACAGTGATACTATTCTGTGTCCATTTTGCATTCGGATGAATATCGTTGGAACTTGCACGCATTGGTACTAAAATGAAACAAAAGTATGAAGTAGAAATAAACATCAATTTCATTGAAATGAATCATTCTCATTTGTTTTAAACAGTATTGAACTGCTCTCAATTACAAAAGCTTTTTACTTATGAACTTGATTAGAATCTGGCTTTTCTCAATGTTGAAAACAAATATTGTTGACGTTTTCAAATATTTTGAAACTAACTAAAATTTAACTGATAATGTGAAAAATTGCGATGAACTCGAATTTTATCGTAAACGAAATTTTCTTTTATATCAAATTTTTCCAACATATTCACTGATTTCGTTAGTTCGAGTTTGAAATATATTTAAAAATTATTTCATTTTTTATTGTTTGGATTTTACAATAAAATGAGTTATAATAGAATTTAAACGTAAGGAAAAACAATTTTGTTATCAGTTGATAGGAAACGGTGTATGATTTATGTTTGTCACACATTTCTGAGTGAAATGAGACAAAATAAATTTACAATTTTTGTATGAATTCGTTAAAAACATCTTGCTAGATAATAACGATAGTTAGTTATACTTAACTACCATGCATAAGACATTTTTTGACTGATTCATATAAAAAAATTACAAATTTTTTGTGTAAGTATTTTTCTTTCTTATTCCATTTCCGAATGTGTGACAAATATAAATTATACACCATTCGAAAGTATTTTATGCCATTAATTTTGCATCATACTTATTATTGAGTAATTTATTCCTGAATCTCAAACAAACAAGTAGTTTGTAGAAAGACTAATTGAAGTACTAAATAAGATAAGTTTAGATAAAATAATACGTAAGTTCGAATTTTAGTAGATAAGAAGAACTCAAAAACAAATCTCTCCCAAGTTCAAGAATATTTGAAGAATCTGTCATGTTCATTATTCTGCATTGTAGCACAAATAATAATCTATATACGAATCAATCAAATCTTTTATTTTGAATTCATTTCTAATGTATTACAAATTTTCAACTTAATCGGGTGTCGGTGTATGGAACACGGTTTTTTAAACAATAGCAGTTTCGATCAAGGATCGATTTCGATCTTTCTACAATTAAATATTTTCGCTTCTTTACAAGACAATACGAATCTCCTATCGAAACCTTAATCTAAAATCTTTACAAGTTTTTGTTTTGTAAGTTATTCAATAGGTATAAATTTTTGGGCATTCTCACAAAAAAGCAACGATCGTAAAAGATTTCATCATGATTTTAGCTATTCTCAATAGTAATAAGTGTGAAGATTTCTTCTTCAAATTGTTATTGTATCGCATTCTGAACTGGTTAAATCTTAGAAGAAAGTTTTTTTTGTTGGTCTAGAATTTTCTAAAGGTTGTTATTGATATTGATTTGAGCTTTAGACTAGAAACAATACTTCTATGATTATATCTTGAATGGACAGTTACAGAACTGATGAAGTTAATAAAAAATGACATGCAGTTTTATAAATTCCCTAAAAATAATTTAAATAATTTCATCCTTTTTAATTT
The DNA here is from genome assembly GCA_905250075.1 of Rotaria sp. Silwood1. Classification (NCBI taxonomy): domain Eukaryota; kingdom Metazoa; phylum Rotifera; class Eurotatoria; order Philodinida; family Philodinidae; genus Rotaria; species Rotaria sp. Silwood1. The sequence goes on from CAJNOP010000111.1 coordinate 121,178, forward strand.
GTCTATGAAGAATCCAGCTATAATCGAGATCTTGATTAAATTTAATACTATTTAATCAATTTTCATTTTTATTACATGTAATGTCATGTATTTTTAATATGTTTAATGTCTCAGTGCAATTGGAAGAAAGTACATTTTAGTATTATTTCTTTTCTTCCATCGACAAAAAACAAATACATGTCAAACGGTATGAGACTTTTAATTATGTGTCAAACAACTCGAAGATGAGAGTCAGAAACAAAACAATACTTTCTGCTTTTTAAATCAAAGAGATTGGGAGATATAAAATTCGAGTAGATAATTTTGTATTCTACTAATAGATGATGGCATAGAGCTACATGAAATGCTTATTAATACTATAGATTTATTTCAATTAAATCAAACTTCTCAAATATCTCTTATACACATGGAAATGATCAGTCTTATCAGCTACGTTGCTTCGTTTTTTTTGCACATAAACTTCAGTCTTATTTTAGAACAAGTACAGTCAACATTTGTTCTATATTTGATATTATATAAAATTCTATTCATTATTTTTCATTTTTCTATATTGATAATATAAATAATAATTAGTTTTAATTTTTCTATGTTGGTAATATAGATAACAGTTAGTTTTATTGCTTTTATTTTCTATATCAATAATACAAGAATCTTAATTCTCATTTCTTGTTTTTCTAAATTGGCAGTTTAGAAAATTTTATTTATTACTTTTGATTTTTTATATTGATAATACAGAAAATCTCAATTTTAATTTTTGATATCTCTATAACGATAATATAGAAAATCTTATTTTTGAATTCTTATTGATTTTAATTGATAATATAAATGTCAGTTAGTTTTAATTCTTATTTTTCTATATTATCAATATAGAAAAATACACAATAAAAAATAATATTTTTTATGTCAACAATATACAAAAAATAGAGAATAAAACAAATTGTTATCTTTGTTACTAATGTAGAAAAATAAAAAATAAAAAGTAAGATTTTCTATGTTATCAATATAGAAAATAAAAAAATAAATAGGATTTACTATTTTATTACTACAGAAAAATAAGGAATACAAGTAACCGTTTTGTACTCTATTAATATAGAAAGGTGAAAAATAAAAATAACCGTTTTCTACACTATTAGTATAGAAAAAGAAGAAAAAAACTGACGTAAACTATTCGAGTCTTTTCCCCAGGCACTGTTCAACTATTCTCGAATAAGGGAAAGAACAGAACAGACTATACATGATCAGATGCTAACAGGCAAGATCTACATTATGTACCGTGTATGTTTCTGTTTTTGGATCTTATATGGTCTGTTAAGATCTGAGAAGAAGGATCTAGTCTGTTCAAATCAGTGTCTTAATCTTTGAGTTTTATAAGATTATTTACTGACACCGCACAATCAAAATCTGAGAACATCTTGAAAAAAAATGAACATATAAGATATTGTTCGATATTGTAACAAGATCATAGAAACAACCTTATAGGAGTAAGACCTCATTGGATCTTGCAGGATCTAACATCTGTTTTTTTCGGGGTGGGTGTGAATGTAGCTATAGATGAATCATTTACCAACCCATCATGGTAAGAATTTGAACATATAATTTCACCAATATAAAATCGGAAAATCTAATAAAAAAATTGCTTTTCCATAAAGGTCATAAAAAACAGATCAGTTGTTAATTATGAATTGATTTGGAAATTCGCCAATAACAGTAAAACTGTATTCTGACTTTAGATAGCCTATTATCCAAAAATATGCAACACTATTTGAAGAAAAACAGAAATTTCGCTTTCAATTTTGCAACTTATGTCCACATGGTTTCCCACTATAGACAAGCGAAGTGAAATTGAAATATAAATACTGACATGGTTGAAACAAGAAAAGAACATATCCTATTATTCGTATGACAGAAAAATATATTTATTTACCAACGCTACTTATCTCGATAATCTTGCATTTCAAGCTTTTCAACAGTAGCCGAGAAAGTGTAAATTAAATTAAAATAGACTCATATCTATTCAATAACTTCAACGAATTGCCACCTTGACGTATGCAGATTAGGTTTCGTTTTTAGATTCTTTTCTCCTAAGTTCTTAGAACTAAATAATTGATACAGTTGAGTTTATTTGAAAAAAATTATTTACGTTAATTTTGAAAAATTTTCAATATAATCATATGAAATGATCACTCGTAAAACCTGAACAAGGCTCATAGCTTCAGATTGAAGTAACAACGAATTTAGCTTATTTAGAAAATAAACAAATGTTAATCAAAACTAAACGGGTTGAAATCAATCAATTAAAATTCAAATAAACTAATATAATTCTGTTTTTAGAAATATAACTGATTTCAATCATTATTTTTATAGAAGATAAGAAAAAAAAATCAAATTTTCTTCAGGTGATTTGACTCTTATTTTAATCATATTAAGGGAGGTCCCCCCCCCCTCAGAAAATCAAATTTTTCGGAGACGAGTCGAAATTGAAGTTTTATCGTAGAAAGATGCATCGAAATCTCCTCTTTCAGAACATCTATGGTTTATCAAAACATGAATTGATTTTGGCGAACTTATCATCTAAAACTCGGCTCCTACTGTCATATTTTTCGAGAAATTCTCAGAGGTTTTTTCAAAGCTGTTTCGATTTTTTAGGCTGCTTTCTCTTTGCATCAGCATCTCGTAAAGTTTTTTTCTATACTAATCACTAAGAGACTATGAATACTTTATATTGAGATCCCATTTTTATAGCCTGTCTTGAACATGGATATATAAATCAGATGATTTTCGGAAAAATCGATTTCTAATACTTATTTTTTCGAGCATACCATTTACGCGAGCAAGGATTTTTCAATAACGACTCCATAAATAAGGGATATTTTTTTTTGTTGAATAGAGGACAGTTAGGGCTAGGTCGTAATAGAGTCCGATTTTTGAATTTCTCTTTTGCTGAAATAAAAAAGTTAGATATTTCATTTTTGTTAGCGGGGTTTTTGGATACAATTTCGTGGATTTTGCGGAAAAGAGTTTTTAAAAATCAAACAAAGGGAAATTCAAAAATCGGGCTCTACTACGACCTAGCCCCAAGGATGCTCTACAATCTGAAAACCGCGCGGGCTTGTTAGCTCGTATCCTTATTGTGAAATCCTTGCCCGCGTAAACGGTAATGAAACGACTAGAACTCGTGCATTTCTTTGAGATTTTTCGGGAGATATTTTAACCATAAGCTATACTACTCAAGACTAACATTCTCGGAAATTTTGGTTGAAATCGGATGAAAAATAACAAGCGAGATTTCTTCCAAATTTAAACGAACTGAAAGAAAAAAAAATGTGGATCGTTATCACCCATTAATTTCTCTTTTTTGACTGCTGGGGATAGTTTATAATTATTTTGCAGTGTATTCGTGTTTAAATGCAGATGCATACATTTCTTTCATTAGATCATAGCATCAAACTTCGAAATATTCATTTTTGAGTACAGTTTCAACAATGATCAATACTATGATTTTCTTCCTTAAATTTTTATTCTATTTCATTCGTAGTATAAAAAATTTTTCTAGAACTTTTTTAAACGATTTATATTCATTGTGATTTTAGAATTAGACGCAGTTTTTTTTTGTTGTATTCAGGTTTGAATAAGATTTCCTTCTATACATCGAATGGTTATTCTATTATCGATGTTAAAATTTAATTATTTTATTTCATCATACTATTCATTATTGCAAGTGTTTTAAAATTTTCATCTCAAAAAATCTTGTCTATTATTCTACGAAATTGTCTTCTAAATTGCTTCGTAATGTGAAATATGTATTCAATGTAGTAAATAAAAATTGTCTCTAAGTTATAGAAAGCAGTGAAACAAACAAGTTTTTTTTCTAACAGAGAAAAAGAAAAAAATAAGATTAATTTCTGTTTCATTGATTTTAAAGTGTTCAACAAACGTACAGATCGACACAAGAATAAATACAATTGGATTGAATAATAATCATATCCAGAAGTCTATGAATGTATAATATAATCAAAATTAAAAATTCTATTATCAACACTAATACGGGCAAAATACATTGTTTTAAAGAATTTCCGATCATCTCCAAAACAACCTGTACTTTTTCAAAAAAATTCAAGACTGTCGGAAATATTATAGAATCATTACGAAGCGAGTATCTTATAAATTATTTTTCATTAAACTTTCATCATCAAGAAAATTTAAATGATACATTTTGATACGACCATGTTTGTTATATTTCACTCATGGATTTTTTCGACGATCAGTTTATTTATCTAACAACTAAAGTTCATTGTTCTAAAAATTATTTGTTTTCTTTTTTAATAATTATCGAACATCAATGGAACAATTTTCTTCAATAGGAGAATTCAACAGAGACGTATATTTTTATATATGGTCATTTTTACTTCTATTTGCAATGCGATGGGAGAAGGGACGAGTGATAGTCGTCGATTCGCCCAATTGCTAGATCGGTTAGTGTATGCATGAATGAATATCGCTGCATATCAATTATTAGTATCATTGAGCCATATATCTCCAAGTTTTATGCTATAATAAGTATGAATGGTTTCCATACGAACGTATATACAAATGTAAAAAAGTTAATATAACGTTTCAAGTAATCTCTTTTTCAATATATAAACGAGTTTTGGAAACTAAACATCAATGCATCGTCTTATTATTCAAGAATAACAAAGGAACTTTTTTTACATCGAAAACGATAGGATAATAAATTTTGCGATAGTGCTGTCGCACCAATTATTTATTACATGTAAAAGTTCTTGCCTGTTTTTTAGAACTATAACAGATTCCCTATATTTTCTTTGTATACTTTATCTTCCTGTTCTATTTTTCTATACCGTGCCAGAACTCACTATGACCTTGTCTTCACGAAAATGAATTAAATGAACAACTGAAAGTAATATGATACATTACTGTACAGTTGAAAAATTAAACGTGCGCTTTGATATACTTTTATAGAAGATCTTTATCATCTTCATATGTTAATAATAGTTTCGATTTTGATGGATGAAGAGAAATTATGAAATGTGAAGGAAATTTTTGAGAAAGTACTTTTCTTGTTAGATCTTTTTATACTTAATTATTTGTTTACATAAAAACATATTCTCATTCATAGGCTAAGTTAGTTTTTGTATTATTTTACAATTTTCTTTGTTTAGCTTCTTTTTCTACGTAATTGAATAAGATTGTTTCTACCTTTTGAGTAAACTTCAGTATTAGTGAAAAATAATCAGTGATATTTTAGAAATCACTCATTTCTCGGTTTGTAATTTAAACCATGAAAAATGTCTTCTACACTATCAAGAACGAATGTTTCATAATGTTTTTTGCCTTTCTTCTCTTTTCAAATCCACAAACACTCCTTTTTGTTCTAAAGCTAGTCTATCTTAGGAAAAAATTTCAGTCTTTCAGAAGAATCTCTTATTGACTTGGATAGTGCGCGAAAGTTTTCTATCTTTCTGTATATTTCTCTGTTGTGTTGCATTCATTTGTTACAAAAGATAATTTGAACACAGTTAACGTACCCTTATTTGACAAGCACGAAAACTGTAAATTTTTTCGCTGATAGGACTGAAAATTTTCTTTTATTTGATACGCTTGCGTTTAGATTTATATTTATGCATTGGAAAATAATCCAAGTATTATTTAAATACTCTTCTTGGTAATTAAGAAAAAATGAATTTTGTAACTGTCTGTTTTTTGTTATTTACTTCGCAAAGTCAGAGTGATAAAAAATGTAAAGCTTTATCAGAAGATATAATTACTTGTTCAAAAATTTATTCTTATGTTGCTAATAAACGAGAAATGCACAAGAATGTGATAGGAAAAATCTAGTTTTTTATGAATCTGAGTGTAGATGTAACCGAAGAAAAGATCACTACTCATTCACTCTCAACAGATCTCACATTCATATACACACCCACATAAATCTTCAAAGGAATTGGTGAGATATCACTCAAACATTTTTTGAAAAGCACTTCTGACTTGAGCTTCGTTTTCTTTCAAAAATCAGTCTTTGTTCAGAAGCATTGAAATCATGCGAAATAGGATGTATGTGTGACACATCCAAACTCATTCTAGAAGATATTTTATCATTTTACAAATGTGAGTTATGAGTAGGTATAATGTTCATTGAATTTCTGATGACAACATTCGAAAGCTTGATTCGAAAATACAATAATTTGAAATTTTTCAATTGGATATTCAATTGAATAAATGTTTTTATCCTATTTGTCCTTCAGCATAAATCGTCAATTTACACAGATCAGTGTATGACTTATCGACAAACATATTTTTGTGGGAACATTTCTAAACTTGATCTGAAAGTTGCAGTAATATCAACTAATAGATGTGAAGCATGCAAATGTATGACGCATAATTCAGGTTCATTTCACTATTTTGATCGTACTTTTCTTATTTTCGCATCAAATCTTCAAGTTTTTACTACTTCGAAGAAACTGATGTTAGTGTACAATACATTTGAAGTTACAATTCAGAGCTAATCGTTCAATTTTTCTATTTTTTTTGATTAGGCTGTTTTCATTTTTACTCTGAACAGATAAAGTTTTCAAGCATCAACAACACAATATGTTTATATTTTTTCCTAAAATGAGTATTCATTGTTATTATGAGTATTTCGCTTTCAAATCATATCTCTTTAAATGTTTAGGTTTAACTAACAACAGACGCAACCTTAGTTGTAAGTATCGAAAATTGTTGAAATACTCTTCATTGATATATTTTCGTTGATAACTACTAATAAGAACTAATGAATACAATCCATTTCACGTTGAACAGTCATATATAATATCATAAAGATACAAAAACCAAGTCACTTTCTTGGATACGTTACTGACATACTGAGTTGTAACGAACCATGAGTGATATCTTGAAAAAACGATATTACGACAATAGATATCCATAACATAGGAGTGGATATATAAGCTTTTCTCATTATTAACTGCATTGGTTACAATCTATGCTCTCGATGTAAAACGATCGGATAACAGTTCAACCACTAAAAGTGATACTTTTAGGCGCAAAAAGATGTTCGAACAATTTTTCATGTCTTACTGCACCTATTTGTTGCTTGTTTAAGTTTCTCATTATAAAGTAATATTTCTTGACTCGAACATGTATTTTACAGCTGCTTAATTTTCAAGATTTGAAAGAGATGAATTATCTCTTTTTGGTACTTTGGTTTTCTCTTTTTTTTCTGGTTACCTATTGATTTTATACAAAAACTAAACTTTCAAACAGACGGTTCTGTATAATATTTAAAAGGTATGTGAGACTAAATTGATTGATTTCCTCCTCTTCAAAAGCATGAACATATTAAAAAAAACTCAAAACAATCCATAATTTTATTCTAGTCTCATATGTCGCTACATATGTTGTATGATTTATCTTTTGAACATAAGATTCGGCTACTGATGAGAAAAAAGAGTTATAGAACGTGCAGCTTTGTATAACTTTTCAAAATCTATGAGATGAGCGATTTTTGAACAAATTACACCTCTCTAGTGAGATGCAAAGTTCTTGTTTGAGAGATACTAGGGCACATGTAGTATCAATCCATTCACACATAAGCTGACAATATGTAGCACATATCGAAAGAACCGCATGAATTTTTTTTTCTTTGTTTTTTGACAACATTTGATCGATATATCTCAGCGGCGGATCTAGGATTTTTTTGATATGGGGCGATTTGATAGATATGGGGCGATTTTGACCAAAAATCGAGTTTTGAAGTTCATTAGTAGTAGTATGCACTCTATTTTTAAGTCTTTTCTGCTGGGAAAAATCGAAAATTTTTTTTTCGAATGGGGGCGATCGCCCCAAGCGCCCCCTCCTAAATCCGCCACTGATATATCTTATTAAAAGTACTCATTCGATAGTTGCTTTGATTCAATCTCGTATTCTATCTTCAGCATTTATCATGTTACGCACCGAATATGACTGACAATAATGAAAATTTCATGATAAAAACCGTAGAAAAGAGGAAGAAATGTACAAAACAATAGTGGCTTTCATTCTATCTATAGTGAAAAATTTGTCGAGGGTGGCAGATAGGCTATCTTATGCGGAGTGTGAATGTAGGAATGGGTGTAGATCTTATTTCTAACCACAATCACATTCATACTCATCTCTACACCATCTAGATGTTGTTTAAACAAGAAAATACTAAATATCTTTTCTTCTTAGAATCGCACTGCTGAGATCTACAAGCACTCTTTCATTCTATTATAGCAAAGCTTAATTTAAAAAGGAATCTGTTATATCCTGAATCTTGACATTCTTTTAGACCAAAAAGGCACCTGTTGACTATAGTAAGACTCCTTTATGAATTCAGGGATGTGCGATCAAAGAAACACAGCAACTGAGAGAACGCGAAAAAAAATTTTCATTTTATCTAAAATACCATATACTCCAAGCAGAAAATGACGGAAATTTTGGAAAAAAAACAAAGTATCTAATAAAAAGTCAGATCTTATAGTGTCGCTTTATGGATTTCGCTCAATTTTTACACTTTTAACGAAAATCGACTGTGGTGAGGGAGGCTTCAAAAATATTTAAAGATATAACGGTTAAAAATGATTCTGTTGCCTTTAAGAAGTTCATCCAACGGCTTCATGTTCTGCCAAGATAAGATCTATGTGTATATCTCGTTATTTCATAAGCCGCAGGCCATTTTGAGTATGAAAGATTCACTACAATCAACGGACATTATTATTCAGAAAGTGAGTTATTATAAATTTTACGGCGACTCATTGTTTTCTCGTGTTCTTTTGGAATCTAAAACTAAAAAAGGTTTAGATATGATTTTTCAACATGTTCAAGATAAATAGATCATGAAAAAAGCGTGAAAAACAAATCAGATAAAACTTATATATTTGAGCATTTTTATTAATGATGTGTCCTTTTAAGAAAGATATAATTTGAGTGCAATAAATTTTGAATGAAACCTTATATGTTAAGTTTAAGCATGAAACTTCTACGCCTGTTTGATTTTGTATATTTAAAAAAAAAACAAAATCAAGATAAACTCGAATTCTATGCATTGTAGTATAATTGAAACTTAATTATGATATTTAGCTATAACTATTCCCTTCTTCTTCGTTTCTGTCGACGCGAATAGAAAAACGTTCCATTGCTTTATATGTATCTATGATTTCGGTGAAAGCACTATCAATCTACAGAAGAACTCATATTCAGTCAATTGTCTTCGGTAGTCGATCTAACAAGTATATTAATTCTTAACTGATAGCCATACACTCATCTCAAAAACAGAACCAAAACTGAGCAATTAAACTCAGTGAAATTCATAGATTTTCCGAAATATTTTTCATTTCAATTCAAATTATTGATTCTGACGAATTCCTTTTGTCTCGTCTAGTTTAACTCATTGATTTGAAAAATTGCGTCAAAGCAATTCAATCCGAGTTATGAATTGAGTTGACCAACTATGAATCGAACGTATAGTAACATGTAAGTAATATACACGATAAAAAATTCAATCTAAATTCATTAGAAACTCATCTAACGATGGCACGTTCTGTGAAAATAACATATGAAGATTGTTTTTGAGATTGTGAACAATTTCGAACCTTTTTTTGTATATTTTGAATCTCTGAAGTTGAATAGATATTTACAAAATCTATCTAAAATTGCCTATACTGAATTGAAATCATTATTAAGCATGTGTGTTGTTGAAAAATATGTTAGAATATATTTATCAATTTGTTGTTCTAGGATAATAACAATATTAGTCGTGGACACTCACTGTGAGTCATTTTTAGCATTATATTCTTAAATAGATTTAGAAATAATTATTTTACGTGATTTTTATAAAAATATAATGACAAAGAATGAACGAAACTAATTTGATAAAAGTATATAGATATTTTTACTAATGATGATGTGGTCTCTTAACAAGAGGTTTAGCTGAGTGCGATAAATTTATAACAATAACTTAGATATTACCCAATACTACGTGTTTCCTCTATCTATTCAGTTTTGTATATTCAAAAACTACCAAAATAAAATCACAACGGGTTTGTAAACTTACATTATATGAATGCAAAAAAGAGTCTCTAACACCACTGTTTTTAATGATATTCGTTGGACACTCGTTGAATTAATATATTTCTTATACATTTATTTCATTTATCATTGATTTAAGCCATCAAACAGATAGAATTTCAAAAATAGAATTGAACGATTGTAACTCATATTGAAGTTTTTTTCAAAACTTAGCTATCGACCTGCCACTTTATATTATGCTATTGTAATTTATCGTGAAACGAAAAAATAAAATTTGGATTTCATTCTACTCAATAATTAAGTATAGCACATTATCTTCAACGAATCAAATAAAAAAGTGATCGATTTTTTAATTAGAAACATTTCAGGTGAAGTTCAAACACTTAAAAATATAGTGAATTATCTTTTATTTCTAGTAGCACAATTAAAATCATTTTTCGTTGACGAGTGCCAGATGTCTGACATGTGAATATCTAAATTCAAAATGTAAATCGAACTCAAAAAAAATATGAATTCTACTTAATATATAATATTACTTTATGTGTACCCGAAATACTTTAGCTCTCTTCTTAGGTAATATTAATTTTTATGTAATTCAAAGTAGCATAATGAAATCTACCAGTTTGCAATGTTTCTAATTATTTTTGTAGCAGTAGAATGTTTTATTTCAAACACAATTCGATAAGTTGTGTATACTTAGCAATAAAAAATATATTAATACAATGCATTGAATTCTAATAAATCTACAGAATATTCTGATTGTTTCGCCACGTATAATCCTGATCCCAGAAAAAAGAGAAACATTTACGCGAAGTAAGGATGAAAAATAATAACTCTGACTATCATCCGCTGAACCAGTAGAGAATAGCGGTTGTTATTACAAAAGAATGAAAATAATAAGTAAACATTATAGAATGTCTACACCAATTTTTTCTGATAGTTTTGAAGACTTAAATCAGGAAAATGTAAGCTGGTTGAGACATAGTATACGAAAATTGGTAACGATGTAAGAAATAAAACGAATTCTGCGGCTTGAGGGAATTCAAACTATGCCAGATAGTCAAATAATCAGAAACATGCACAGATTCTATAGAATCTAACGAGGGGGAGGGAAGTACGGGTGTAAGAAAGGCTAAATCTGCACTTATACTTCGTACCTACATCCATACCCACACCCTCATTATCTCGTGATATGGAATGTTCAAAACAAAGTAAAAGCTTTCTCTTTGTTTACTTCGATTCGATCCCCAGCTCTCGATTATCACATTTTTTTTAATGTTTTTTTTTTACATATGTGAACGTCTTACTGTCATGCGAAATTTCAGCTCTCTCTAGTTCATACTGTAGTTGAATTATGAGACTTACAATGTACAAAAGTCTTATTTTTTAGAAACATAAAGGGATAGCGGAACGTTTTGAAATTGTGTAAGGCATAATGGAAGTCTATTTGCTATTCAGCTATCAATTATTTGATAGCCGAAAGCTCGAAGGCCAGCATGAAGAAGTTATGCAGTCCTTCGTTGAAATATTCTAGCAATGTGAAATTGCTCTTGAATAATATATACATACAGGTTATCAATCCTTCTAATACGAATGACAAGAGTCAATATGGTTTGAAAAACAAACTAAAGTGCCAAATATATCGTACTGGAGCATGTCGATAACATTATTATATAATATTTATAGATTAGACTTTTCTGAACGATCATTAAAACTGGTCCATATTTTTTTATTATTTTTTATTAGAAGAAGAAAAAAAATGATTCTATGGACCATGCGTTCAAGCTATTTGTTCAAAAGGTTCATATTTTTCTTATCTTCATTGCTATTGAATTCCATTGTATCTTATATAAACTAGTGTCTCTCACTGTGCTTTTTCTATACTGAAAAGGACAAATCACTAAGATATACCGTTCTTGTGTTATTCAATTTTTAATCGAATATCTTTAATTTCCGAATAGACATTAGTTTGTGTTACAGAAGAAGCTTTATGAGGTTTGTTTCGATAGTTTGTTGAAGGATCAGTTAAATTATTGAAAACAATTTATTCTATAGATACAAATGTTGTTGCACTTTTTACTTTTTTTTAGCAAAATAATTAAAAATTGATCCAGCACATCGTTTTCATGGTATTAAAGTTTACCTGTTTAATATTCATATAGAGATGAAATCAAATTTTGCTTAGCAAGACTCATATAATAATCTTCTAACGTACTAGTTAAATAACAACGTCAAGGCATTCAAGAATATACATATAAATAAACGTAGTCTCTAGGTTCTGTTGCCTATGCTTAAACTGGCAAATCATATGAAACAAAATCGATTAGAATTGTGGGAAAAAGTTGAATTTTTCTGTTAAGACTTAATCTAAAAAATTAGATAGGAGGACTTCTGATCTATAGTTCAAGATATAATGTGAATGATGACTTATCATTGTCTAATGTTTAGCAAATGAATTCGGTCATTTTCACGTCGAAATCATAGGAAGTTGTGTTGATTTTTACGAAAATTTTCTTGCATTTTGTCAAAACGGTTGTTGTTCCGATGAAAATGTGAGAAAAAGTAAAAATATTTGATGAAAAATCGCTACTATTTCCTCTGATTTTGGCGTGGAAATTACCGAATTCATTTGCTAAACATTAGACAATGAAAAGTTAATCATTAGTATTGTGTCTTGAACTGTAGATCTAAAGTCTTTCTGTCTAATTTGCATGTCAGAATGCAAATTTCATTTGAACAACATTACATTATTATACATTTTTCGGCAAGATTCCCAGAAAAGGTTGGTTAGACAATGATTTTAACTTATACAGTATTACATCAAAACATGTCCTAAGTCGCTAGCTGTTGTTGTTCTCGAGATATTTATCTTACGCCAATCCACATTTAATTCTGGCGCCGCCAATAATTGTTGTCATCTTTTCTTAATCTAAGTAGTACATTGGAACAAAGTTGTTCGATATTTTACAATTACAAAAAAAGACCGATTTGCTCATCTTTATATAAATAGTTGTTTCTTTTCTTTTTAATAAAATTATTTGAATCTTCGATTCACCAATAGTACTGTTACTAAATGAGACATGTCATATATTGACATTTTAATTTACTCCTAGAATTCTTTAATGTTCAATTGGAAGTTTTTTTTCGTTTGAGTAAGAAAGATTTTCATCAACTGTAGTTTGGAAAACTTTCTAACTCAAATGAAAAATATAAAATCTCATTTGAACCTTTTTTTTTTACTCAACTTTCTAACACTTTATAAGAAAAGTTGCTTTTTCAAGATAATATAACTTGATTTGACAATTCCTAAGAAAGTCAAAAAGATTTCAAACAAAATTTGATGTGATATTTTCATAGATATTTTCAAAAAAATGATAGGTTCGTGTGTATTGTATTTATAAGTAATCATTATGTACACCTATAAAACTCTAATAAATATAGCATCGAGTTCTAAAACCCTAATACAAATCATTTGAATATTTACATGTAAAAAAATTTGTTTCATCTTTATATCAAAGTCAAAATAAAATAGTCTAAACGTATTTCTAAATGGACATATTGCAGATAAATAGCATGCGGGGGAAAATGAGAAATTTTCGATCATCCTTCCATATCTGATAAAAGCAAATGTAAATAATTAGGTAATCAGTAAGAACTGCCAAAGCACTTTTTATATTAAGTTGACTCAAATTAATATTTTGTTTTTATTTAATGATAAAAGAAAAATTTTTCTAGTAGTTTTCTTTTTTTTACATTAGATGTAGAGAAGTCAAGAAGGGTTGTTAAACAATGGAATTGTATTGTTCTTTTTGGGTGGTAGAAATTTCTCTAAAATCTTTTTCCTATGTGGATGACAGAAGACAAATATTACTACGTAGAAAAATACATGTGAAATTTTCTAGAGATAATTGTCATTTGCCATGAAAATGAATGACACTGCAAGGTTTCGAACAACGTGTGGCTGTAAAAACAATTAGTCTATTTGATTTAGTCGACACAGAAATAGTTCATATTTTATCATAATTACTATTTTTATAGTCTACCTGGTATATTTTAGATTAATGTAGATTTACATATCAAAGTATAGTTTTATCTAAACTATCATCCAAGATCGACTAAACTCTAATGACAGCAGCATTATGAATATGCATTATTAGATCACATGTTAAAATAAAGAGTGTCCAATAGTATTGATACTTCTCTGAGTAAATGAATGATATTTATGGTATTATAGAGAAAGATATTTCGACATGTATGGATATAGCACAGTAGTACAATCTTAATGAAATAATATTCGTCATATGTGCTTATTATGAGTGCAGTTTGTATCAATTATAAGAAACTGAATAAAAACAAAAATATTACTTAACTCGAACGAAGAATAGTGATGTAAAAATACTACAGATTTCAATATTAGACTAAAATAAATAACATAGTTGACATCAGCAGAACAGAACTATATCGGAACATATTCTAGATATATTTCAAGCTTCACGCGAAAAAACATTTTTGCCTAAGAATTTGTAATAAAGTTACTTTGTCTACTTTCAAAATACCATATCTATTTTGATATATTTAATCTAAAAGTCGTGAAAGCGATGAAATTGTTTTACATTGCGGACTCACGCTCGACTAAAAGATAATTTTTTAAAATAATTTGTAAAAGAGATGATGACCTTACATTCTAATTTTCAAACTAAATTTTCACATGAATGGTGTGAACTATTAGAATCGATATGTAAATGAATGAAAGCTTGCTTCTGATTCTAAATATCTTTTTTCTATTGATGATTTTTAAGATTTCATAAAAGAAAAAAACCGATCTTTGCGTATATCAACCTTGATGTAATAGAAAGATAACTATGTGAAAATGGCATTCAAAATGACTATTCTAGTCCTGATCTCCAATAAATACACTTGAAGAACCAAAGAATGATATAAACTCTTTCTTTCAATGCCATGAAAACAAAACTATCAAATTCAGTGTGTCTAGACAAGTAAATAGGGTGTTCCTTTATATACTCTGCCTCTCTCTGTTAATTGATGTGGATATGTCAAGAGAGAAAATAGTAGTCTAAACGTTTTATTCCATCTTTAACGATAAATTAATCATGATTTGCATGAATTTACGAATATCGAAATCAAACAATATGTTTTAATTATAAATGACAAGAATCTGCTAGCAAGTTTAGGAATAATTACATGTTTTGATTTGATTCCAGGATTGACTAATCGATCTGTTTCTGTGACTATTACTATCAATGACTCATGGTTCACAATAATTAATGATAATTACGATGCATGCATGAAAAACATTGAGAAATTATATGAGAATCGATCATTTGTCTATGTAGAAAAATCGATGAAAATAGAACTATTTTCATCATAGTAGCTTTCTCTAATCCTAATAATAAACAATCGAATTTTATCTGTTAGTTGCGGCGATTTTTTACTTAAGGTACGAGAGATAAATTTAGCGAAGAAAATAAAGTATATTTAATTTGTTTTTATTGTGACCCTATTGGTCTTGCACATATGATTTTATTTTTAGTATCCCTAGCTATAATCGATGGACGACTTATGATGTAGTACCTGCAGCATTAGAAAAGTTTTTAGAAAGAGATTATGCAACCACTTAGAAATGTATTTCTATTACAGTTATTCTTTCTTCAATATTCTTTCTACCTTTTCCTGAGCGTATTTCTTTCTCATTATCATATGATACGTCTAGACATCGTCTGATAGCCATATGTGAGTTACTTATGCATGTAATTCTAAAAATATCTTCGGAATAAAACATATCAATTGGTTTTAAAAAATAATCTACTCTCTGCAAATCTCTAGCCGTGGCTATATGAGGAAAACCTGGGGATAGACATGGATCAAGCTTTCTTTGAATTATCCGATAGAATTAGAATTTCAAGAACTTTTTGAAACTAATCAGAAGAAGACTATCGAAAGTTCATTTAAATTAAAAATTTGAACAGTTTTTTGCTCTACTTTTTCTATTTGAAATTTTAAAAAACTTTTCTTCATGCCAAGTTTCGTTCCCCGGTTTGAGTATTAAATAATTTATCTTCTTGACGTTTTCTACTTTCTGGAAATAATCTATTTTTTTATTTGCATAACATTATAATACATGGTATAATAGAGAGCAACAGTTTCAACTACTTTTTATAGAATTCTGAATAGCTTTTGCATGAAAAATATATTTTACATTATGCCCAAACAATTTCAATTTTTGCATGTGGAGATAATGAGCCTTTCCTCAATGTTACACGTAATAATGTACACTCAAAGATGACCTTATTTTTAAGAATTTTTAATTGATGTTTCTAAACTTTATCTTGTAGATTCCACATGGTATTAGAACCAGATGATCCTAATCCGGCAAGAATCACTTGCGTACCTTTGTATTTCAGTTTTACCTATCAATGTTCCATCGAATTCAGCAGTGCTCTTCTAATTATAGAAAAGTGAGTTGAACAAATAGGTCATATGTATATTTCCAATTTCTAATGGCACGTGAAGCTTTTTTTAAATTGATAATATTACACCGTTGTGCGGTTTGCCAAAATTATGAGAGCTGAAGAAATTTTTCTTAATACTTTTTTCAAAAAAATCTGCATGTGGGTTCTAGTAAATGTCTGATTAAATCTGTTTTTATTTTTCATTGAAATTCAGTTTTAAACACTGTATTAATCTAGAATTTCCATCGAAAGCATCCGAGTTTTGTCGAATAAATTTTGCTTATCTTATTTTTCCATTATTTAAGAAACTTAGAAATATAGTCATTCGATGACATAGTCAGATAGCTGTTTAGTCTACGAATGAACCCATCCATATATAAATTGTTTTGCCTACTATCTAAAATGAATCAACAATAGTTAGCTTTGTTTTTTATAATAAAAATTTTTATCATTTCAATTGATATATTATGTAGAAAAAAGCTAACGCATCCGTTATTTTTCTCTAGCTAGATGCTATCGAACAAATACACTTTAATATTGATTACTCATAACTAAATACCAATGTAAGTTTCAATGAAAAGTTTTTCATATGGTTCATCAATTGTCTGAAACTTCTTCAAAAAGTATTTCTACGCAGTAACAGATATCACTGTCAGGAGTATCGTAATAGTTACATAATCTACGCCTGTGTTAACTATATTATTTTTACCAAAACACAAATAATTTCAAATTTTTAATTTATTGCGATAATATATATTCGTTTTTTCTTAATCAAAAGAGCTATATGTAGATATTACAAGAAAAATTAGAACTTATGAATATTTAAAATAGTCCTGGAATAAATTCGAATATCCCTAAGTTGATGTGGATGTTTCATTCTTCATTATTCATATCCACACTCTCAAGTAAGAAAATAGCTCTTTTCTTGTCTAATTGTCTCATCTTTTTTCCTTGTTTTTTGCCCTGATCAAGATGAAATCTTAGTGACCATGATCCAATAACTGGTCATGTCGAGCACTATTTAGAATTATTCACAAAGTGGATTTATCGTTAGAGGATACATTTTTGTGACATTTATTTATCAAAACGAAAAATTTAGTATCCTATACAGAGGCAAAAGAAACAGCTGTAAGAAGGATGAAAAAAAAATACAATTAAGTATTACTATAAGATGTTCGAAAAATTCCATTGGTTATGTTTGCGAAAACTCATTCTCTAACAACAAATTTGGTTTGAAAATGGGTCATAAATTACTTGTATTTTGAATAGAAACATTCTATCACTACTCGAAATGATGCTCTAAAAAATTCATGATAGTCAAAGTTTTTCAAAAAAGTCTATCTTGAAGAGAGCTCAGACAACTAATAAACAATATGAAAAAGTTTTCATTGAAGCTCACATTGATTTTCATTTATGAGTGTTAAGTACTGAAGCGTATTTGTTCGAAAATATCTAGCTAGAAAGAAAAAACGGATGCGTTACTTTTTTTTATCATATGTTAAGTAAAATGACATAAAATTCTAGTATAAATGGATAAAGTTAACGATAGCTAATGCTTTTTAGGTTGTAATCCAATCGATTTGCATTGATGGGTACGTTGGTATGATCAACAATTATCTGTCTATGTCATGAAACGATCTATTTCCGAGTATCTTCAACATTTTTCAAGTAGTTTATAAGTTTTTTTCTAAAACAACGTATAAAAAAACTTTTGTAGACACACAACTTTGTAGAACTCAACGAGTTCTATCAAACCATGTAAAAATAGCACAGAAACGAGAAAGTTTACTCCATTTTTGAAACAACTTGCATCTTAATTTATCAGAACACATCATGGCATGAGCAGATATTTATTTAGTCAAGTTTATTAGGAACATAGGGTTTTTGGTTAACGAATTCCCTATCGAGCAAAGTATAGTATTGAAACATTTCTTTCATTTAAAGCAAAAAAATTTCAAAAATGACCTCAAGTAAAAAACAAAAACATTCTCAGATATTTTAACATGTTTATAAGATATGCAAACTTTGTTTTGTTTTTCGATGCTTTTCTTATTAAAGTAAAAGTTCTATTCCGCTCAGTATAAATAGAATATGATTACGCATCTTTTGATCATCATAGCAGATAAAGTTTCATAAAAAAAGAAAATCAATATTTCTCTGCAAATACTTACATAATGATAACGACAATTTTAGAGTATATACAACTTGCGTTCCTCATAGAAACTATGAAACATGAGTTCAACACATACATTTGGAAAATCTGTTGAGATTTCATACCGATCGGATACTTGAAAAGATAAATAATATTTTAAATGTCATAAATCCATCAGCACTAATCTACTGTCTAATAAAATTTCAGATTATACACAGTGCTTTTGTCTCTAATAACTGGTCAAATAATATCAGCATCTTACGGAGAGAGGGCCGATGTTTTTGTCCTCACCCTTTAAGTCAAATAAAATAGTTATAAATTTTCAGTTTTTATATATTGATACAGATCAAAGTTCCAAGACGCCTATGTAAGGATTGTTTATAGTATGTCAGTGATCGTTCGATAGACTATGAAATTGAAAGGTACAATGTGTCCCACAAATTTTTTGGAACAGTAAACAGGTATCTATTACAAAACTAAAACGGTTACTATATGTTTGTAAAATGATAGTGGGTTTGTTGCACTGTTATATACTATTCTATCAGCGATAAAAATATCACTCCATTTGGTCAAAATATGGCGAACACATTCACACATTTCTTTGGCTAATGATTTACGTGACACCCTATATAAACATAAGGAAAATAGTAATTCCATTGTCGCCCCTTTTCAGATTACGTACAATTATAAAATAGAAATTGTTCATCGCATTCAACAAAGCAAGAATTAGACTTAAACTGAATTAAAAACACTAGCAAGAGTTTTATGAAACAAATACTATTATGGAGTGATGAAGTTCTGAAAAAGTTCTACCGAGTACAGAAGAAAAAGTAAAAAGTAAATGAAGATTGTAAGAATCGCCTAAATCGAGCACGATCAAGCATTCGACATATTATAACATATTGGTGATTTCCATGAAAGGTTTCTCATTGTACCAGAACCTATTGGGTTCATTGGCATTAAACTTGTACGAATTAGCAAAAAATATAACCATGCTAGTTTAGCAATTCAACCGCGAATATGTAAAGTTTTACACTATTGGTAAAGAGCAGTAGTAATCAATAGAATTCATTCATTTTTGAACGAAGTCATTTTTCATCTGAGTGAGTGAATTCACCAATCAAAATAAAGCAAAAAACCTTATATCTAAGGTCTTGCCTACATCAGAAAATTTTAATATCGAATTAAGAAAATAAAAGATATAATAAACAAGATAGTGAAATCTAATTCGAGGTCAGAGAAAAGAAAACTAAGAGAGAGACGAAAGAGAAAAAAAGATGATGACTCGAGTTTTATGTATGTTACACTGAATCATTCAACTAAACCATAAACATCGAGAAGCTGATTAGTCACATATACCGTATCATGATATCTTTATTGAAAGTCTTTTCGTAAATTATTTCTTAAACATGTAAACTATTTCATGGGTTAACCGACCAACTTTAACTTAAAGTTTTGATGAGTGAGTTAAGTTTGGAATTTTTCACATGGCTTGCCCAGCCCATTGGTTTGTGTTAGGACTAACCAATGAGTGGTCCAACCCAATGAGTACCAGTACCAACCCGACTCATCCGACATCTCTGTTCCGTAGTTTTGAATGACGTAACTGAATTTCATAGTTAGATTTCTAAGATTTGATCAATGAGAGCGCATAAATAAAATAAATCGTTTTAAAGAATTTTAATAGAAAGTTATTTTACTTTCACAAAATTTACTACAATTGGTTGATGACAAACGTTTTTATTCAATACAGATTGTTCATCTTGAAGAACAAGAGGTAGGGGTGCCGGCTTAGCATTAGCATTGCATTAATTAATGCTAATTTTAATACTTTTGTATTAGAATTAAAAAATTAATTTAATGCTCTGGTATTAGGGTTAAAAAAATAATTTAATACTTTGGCATTAGCATTAAATTAAAATTAGTTTTAAATTAGTATTACTTAATGCTGATACCTAAGAAAAAAGTATTAACTAATGCTAATTTAATACTAATTTTAATTCAATGCTAATGCCAAAGTATTAAATTATTTTTTCAACGCTAATACCAGAGCATTAAGTTAATTTTTTAATTTTAATACAAAGTATTAGCATTTTCCTAATACTAATGCTAAGCCGGCACCCCTAACAAGAGGCAATATGTGGAAGGACATGAACTTTTCACAATAGATAGTTTTGATTAAGGTAGATTTGAGATGATGAAATAAAATTATATATGTACAATTATTGGTCTTGAAATTAAGCTCGATCTTACAAGTGGGTCGCTAGTATCTAGGTGATTTTGTTTCTTTTTTTTTTATATTGATAAAGTGATATTCATGATGTATGAGCAAGGTTCATTGATTTGTGGTTGAGTCCAAGAGTATGTTGATTCAAGCCTATACAAGAACTTACAGAGGTTTTATCGTAATATATAGTGATAAATTAATATTTATGGTGGATATAAGAAAAGTGGAGGCGAGTGTGTCCATGAAAAGAAGACGCTTACCATTGCCTATATTTCAATATCTGTTTTTTCAATATTGTTTTCTATATGTTTGATTTTGGGGTGTGGATTGTTGTGAATGTGGGCTTAGGTGTGGGTGTGCGAGTGTGGGTATGGACGTCGTCTTTTAATTTACGTACATTAATATCAAAACACACACCGTAACTTGAAATTCTTTTCTCATAACGTAAAAGAAATGAAAGCAATTAAAGACTTGACATTGCTCTCTTGCATTGAAGATAGGCAGAACGACACTATTCATGATATAGAGTAGTACTTCTAAGAAGGAAATTGCCCCTATGAAGTAATGCTTAACGAAAAGTTTTAGAATGAGAAAATTCTAAATCTATGAGTAGTTAACAGTAAAAAAAAACATAACTTCCAAAAGTTAGAGAAATCAATTAAAGATTCAGATTCTTCAATCTGAACAACATTTAATCAAATTGACCAATTTTATAATTACTATAACTAATCTATTCGCAAAAATGGAAACTAAAGCTAGTTGATGTGTAAATAAAAATAATCCGACTTACATCCATGAAATTATAAATTATAGAAGACAGTATTAGCTGAAATGATTAGTTATGATCACATAACAACAAAGTAAATTTTCATGAATAAATTTGAACACATCAATAAAATTGAAGAAGAAGAAAAAATTCACACTTACATATAACTTTATTGTTAGATGATGGCTTGTAGCTTGACTAGATTTACTTAAACCTATACTATTTGTTTTCAAAAAAATATTGTTTGAGTTAAAGTACTACATCTAATTTAAAAATTAGCTTTTTTCAATACTTTATTCGAAAACATAGGTCTATGTGTCTCATGAGGTTTTATTTATTATTTCAAGCAACAAGCATCAGTCTCTAGTATATCAATGAACGATTAATTTCATAAAAGATTAAGAAAATCGATCTTTTGGAAAACAAGATAAGCATGTGAACCGAAGAAATGTGCTTCAGTTTACACAAAAGTTATGACTCAGTCAAATAGTACTAGATACGCACCAATCTGTCTCTTTCGTATGATTGATAGTTAAAGTATTAGAAAAATAGATAGAATTAGATTTTAATCATCGAATATTAAGAATTGATTTTTAAGTAAGATTTCTTTAAATTAGTGAATGACTCTTTTTTATTGTTAGAATATTAATTGCAGTCATTAGTGAACTCTCATGAGTAAAAATCAAATTAAAAAAATTATTTTTTTTTTTAAAAAGATTTTCAAAATTGTATATATTTGAAACAGTTAACATTATTTTTCTATAAACTTAGAATGCATCGAAATGTATTGAAACTTAAGAATAAAGGAAAGTCGAGTAATGAAAGGAAATAAATAAAAAAATGATTTTAATGACGTGTCTATTTTGTTTCCTTTCATTTTATACTAAGTTCTGCATACGACTTGAGCAAAAGAAAATTAAACGTATATGTATTTGTAATTGTCACCTTCTCCAATGAATAGAATTTTTTTTTGAAACATCTTATTGAAAAGTGGTTGTGATTTCATTCGTTAATTTTAAACTCTCAAATACAATAGAAGTTGTCACATGGATAGCGGAGAGCAATGAAAGAAAAGGCTACGAAGTAATGTGAACAATCTTCTAAATAAATAAATATTGTTTCTATTGATGTTTCTATTAGGAATCGCTAAGTGACTGCATATACTGATGAAATTACTGTTTATTCGATTTATTTTATACAATAATCAAAGTTATACGTTTATTTGCTACAACATTTCTCGATCTTATCATACAATGTCTTATTTATTTTTCTTTAGCTAGATTTAACTCTTCAATTCATGTTATATTATACTCTTCTTTTATGAAAAATGGATAAAGACTTTTTCATTATGCTATAAAACGATGTTAAATGTTTTCTTAGTTGGATGTGGGTGAGCCTTATTTTCACTCGCACCCAGATCCACACACAATGTCTGAAAATTCAAAAAGTTTAAGAATCTATTAGCGATAATGAGTATGTATGCAACAGGTCGAGAGTTGCAATCAAAAGGATTCTCTTAACTCTCATCTGAATGTCATCGAATTCTTTTACGAAGAAAGGTTTCACTAAATCTGGCACAATGTAATTAGTGGGTTTAAAATTATCCAAGACAATATCTTTTGATACAACTTAGGCTTAATTAAACTAGATTTTGACAAAAGCCCTGATTTTCTAGGACAGTTCGATCTCGAATCTGCAGGCTGGTTAAAATATCATAGAATGTTAAAACAGTAAATTTCTATCGAACACTTTTTTCTTAAAGAAAAATAATTCTTGTAAAAAATTCATTCCAACAAAAGTAAGCATTCTTTCGTATTTGCCGAGATTTCATTATTACCGAGTTCTCTGTATTGATTAAATAATTTTAGATGATTACCTGATTTCTATCTTAATTATATATACACTAATCAGTATTCAGACGTTTTTCAAATTATTTTGTGCATATGTATCACACAAAAGGTTATTACATTGAGAAACAGTTTAAATAACTTACTCGGTGTAGGTTTAATTGGTGGTTGATCATTGTTGTCATCGATTTCAATTAAATGCACAAGGTGCGAACCGTTCGATTGATCTAATGGATCACTCTTCACGCGAAATTGTGAACCCATTCGTAAAATAACTTCATCTTCTTGTTCATATTCGGTGTATCCAGAAATTTTTTTTCCACTAACAGCTTCAATTAGGAAAAGTGTTGAATTTTGTTTATTGCCAAGAAATCGTTTGATAACATTCACTGATGACGAACATGAATTAACACTCCACCATGTTACAATTTGATTTTTGGTGAAGGTCTTGCCAAAATCAAGTGGTACACCTCTCCATACTACTTCTTTGACAGTAGGTAGTTTATCCAATGCTGTATCAAATAACTTTAGGTAAGGAAACCATACCTTTACTTCTTGTCGGTTTTCGGATCGTAATGCTCTATTTAATACACGATACAAAGTAGTATCACCCCATTCCATTGTATAGATATAGACAGCAGCTGATTGATCACGTGTTAGTCCATGTTCTGATGGATAATGACAGTTTCGTTTAGCTATCTTTATGTAATAGGGTAATTCATCAATTTGAGGCTCGATAGGTTCAAGTGCTTTTTCAATTGGAACGTCTTTTTCACTGCGATAACCATAAACAGGTGGAAGTCTCTTAAATGAAACATCGATATCACCAAAACGATTCATAATGTAGGTATTTTATATGTTGTTGAACGTTGATGAAAGTAAGGTTGTTATGAATTCGAAATAATTGGTAAAAAATTGTTTTGATTTATTTTTCTATAGGAAATAAAAAAAGCAATATGATGTCAGTACTTTTTGTTTCTGTATAACAATAGAAACATGAATCATTTGTCTTGTTTTTCTAATAATTTATTTCTAGCACTGAGGATGTAGGTATGCTGTGAGTTTCTTCAGGGAGTGGGTGTGCTGGTTTCTCTTTTCACACACCCACCCACATCGACATCTACGCCCACACCCACCCTCATCATTGAAACTAATTGCAACCAGCGACCCATCGGGCGATGAATTAGCTTAGGGGTGTGGGTGTGGATGTGAGTGGGTGTGTGGGTGGGGTGTGGGTGTGGGTGGGTGTGGGTGGGTGCGGGGTGTGGGTGTGGGTGTGTGTGGGTGAGGTGTGGATGTGTGGGTGTGGGTGTATGTGTGG
>CAJNOP010000111.1:146125-161475 GCA_905250075.1 Rotaria sp. Silwood1
GGATGTGTGGGTGTGGGTGTGAGTGTCTGGATGTGTGGGTGTGGGTGGGTGTGGGTGGGTGTGGGTGGGTGTGGATGGGTGTGGGTGTGTGTGGGTGTGGGTGTGAGTGTGGATGTGGGTGTAGATGTGATGTGTGGGTGTGGGGTGGATGGGGGTACGAGGGATTCTCAGTGGTTGTTGATCCACGGATAGTTGAGTACGCGTGTTTGGATGTGCATGACTAGGTGTGGTGTTACCATAGCTCGCTCACCATAACCACACCCACTCACACCCATCCACAAAGCATCACACTCAGATTCACACCCGCAACCTGATTGAATATAGATGTATAGTCATGAGTGGAATTAGGCATGTGCCGAGTCCGAGCCTAGACCGAGCAGGTTTAGCTCGGCTTTGGCATGGTCAGGCTTGGTCGTGCTTAAGCTCAGCGAGAGCCTAAACGAGTCTAACCGAATCTAAGGTACTTGTATTCAGCACATCGATAGGTGGGATTGGATGTTTGAGCTTAGTTTATTAAATGTGGGTGTGAGAGGGTGGGTGGATGTGGCTCTTATTTTCACCACACTCCACACCTACACCCACACATCCATACCAATCCTGAAAAGGTTTTTGGTTTCACTGCTAAGCATTTTTATGTTACATAAAGGTTTCACACTCGCTGCTAACGATCCACTAATTCTTCTCGATAGGCAAACTTTCGAAGCGTGAAAGTATCGTCTTTAGGCCTTATCTTATGAAATAACCAGTGACATTATTTTGATAGTTCGATCTCAATATTGAAAATCACGAAAAGGTCATAAATAGAATAGGACACACACGTAGAAAGCTAACTACGTAAAATGTGGGCAAAATTCCAAAAGAAAGAACCATTAAAACCATAAAATTGTGTGCGATTCATACGAGTAACTCCTTCAAAATCCGTCCTGCACCTCAACGTGGTGAAGGAGTGAACATCTGAAGTAGGGGATTTCCCGTCCAGGCTATACCATCAGTGATGAAGGTCCTATCGAAGAATCACCAAGAGCGCTACGCAAGGTGGGCAGACTGAATGGGAACCTCGAAAAAATTATGGCCAACGCAGACAGTTAAGCCTTGGGCAGCAGCAAGTCTTTATAACACCAATCAAACGGATGATGTCGTACAACGGCTGATTGGTAAACAACAAAGGCTAGTAATTATTAAATTGAGGAACGTCCTTTGCACTGCGAGATGGAAAGTCACAGGGAAGCTACCATCTTAACACTCCCAAACAGCATGGTGAACAAAGAACAGTTATCATACCGGCTCGGACGTCGCTCGGGTCAACAAGGTCCGCGTCCCCTGTCGGGCAACCAGGACAGGGTCGAAAAATTGGTGACTGGAAGAAACAACAAACAAACAAGAAACAACAGCAGCAAGATTATAACAACTCCTATAACATCAATACAGCTACGAAAGAAATTGAGAATTGGTACTTGGAATGTCCGGAGCATGCTACAACTAGATAAAATGCAGATCCTGGAACATGAAATGGAACGACTGAGGGTGGATATCTGCGGGCTAACGAAGGTCAGATGGGAAGGACAAGGGCATTCCTACACATCGAGAGGCCATACTGTGATCTATTCAGGAAACGAAAAGCGAGGCCTACACGGCGTAGCAATATGGATGCACAAGAACATGTCTCAAGCAATTATAAGCTATGAGTCAATCAACGAACGTATGATGATTGTAAGACTAAACGCAAGACCGAAGAACATCACACTAGTTCAAATGTATGCAGCAACAACAACAGCTGAAGAAGAAATTGCAGAAACATTCTACGAAGAATTGGAACGAGCAACCAAGAAGATTCCCAAAGGTGATATCACGATGATGATGGGGGACTTCAATGCGAAAGTAGGGAAACAAAACATAATTGGTTCAGCAGTCGGTCCATATGGATTAGGTGAGGCAAATGATGCGGGAGAACGCCTTAGAGAATTCTGTGAAGAACGGGAGTTGGTATTGGTCAATACATGATTCAAAAAGCATCCGAGACGCTTATACACATGGAAATCACCCGACGGCAAAAGCAGAAATCAGATTGACTATATTGCAATTGATCAGAAATGGAAGACCAGCGTAATGGACTGCACAACATATCCAGGAGCTGATTGTGATACGGATCATCACCTGCTTGTCGCAACAACAAGGTTAAGACTACGCAAGATGCACATAAAAGATAAACCATCGAAACTCAACGTGGAAGAATTAAAAGAAGAAAAAGCGAAGGAGTTTGCTGTTAAAGTAACTAACAGATTTACCACACTAGGTGAAATGGAAGAAGACATAACACCAGATGCTTTATGGAAGACAGTGAAAACAGTTTTGATGGACACAGCCAGTGACATTGTCGGCTACAAGAAACAAGAAAAACACAAATCATGGATAACGGCACAAACGATGGAACTAATTAAAGAAAAACGAGCGATGAAAAACAAAGATCGAACAAAATTCAAAATATTAAAAGCAGAAGTGCAAAAGAAGTTATGTCAAGACAAACAAAAACAACTGAATGACTTGTGCAATGAACTAGAAATAGCAAACAGCAGAGGTAATACAAAGAAACTTTTTCAAACAGCAAAAGCAATCACGAGAAAATTCCAACCAAGACTTAACTGCATAAAATCAAAAACCGGCGAGAACATCACCATAGCAGAACAAATTGCAAAACGTTGGAAAGAATACTGTCAAGAGCTATATGAAGAAAAAGACAACACGACCAATTGGAACTTTCAAATCAACGAACAAGAACCACCCCCTCTAAAATCAGAAGTGGAACGTGCAATAAAAGATACAGCGAACCAAAAAACACCGGGTCCTGATGATGTCCCAATCGAATTAATCAAGAATGGTGGAGAATCGATGATAAAACTGATGCATCAAATATGTGTTTCAATATGGAAGCCTGGAAAATGGTCAAATGATTGGACAGGCTCCTTATTCATTTCACTCCCAAAAAAAGGAGATCTCAAGCAACGTTCAAATTACAGAACAATCGCGCTCGTTTCGCACGCGAGTAAAACCATTCTCAGGATCATTCTTGAAAGAATCCGTCTAAAAACTGAGAAAGAAATCGCAATCGAACAAGCGGGATTTCGACGTGGACGAGGAACAAGAGATCAAATAACTAATTTGAGATTATTATTGGAAAAGGCACACGAACACCAACAACCAGTTTTCATGTGTTTTATCGACTTTAAAAAGGCATTTGACTCAGTCTCTCATATAAAGCTCTGGGCAACAATGAAGGACATGGGTTATCCACCACACCTGACTCACTTACTAGCGGAGTTGTATCGAAAACAAAACGCGAAGGTGAAAGTAGCAGGAACTGTTTCAGAAAGTTTCCATATCAAGAAAGGAGTACGACAAGGATGCGTGATATCGCCTTACTTATTCAACATCGTGGCTGAAATGGCTATGCGAGAAACATTAGATGATTTTACGGGTGGCATTCAAATTGGTGGTCAAGAAATAACGAATCTTCGTTATGCAGATGATATTGTTCTCATAACACCATCTGAGGACAAACTTCAAGAATTAGTAACCAGATTGGACTTTGTGTGCAGAAACAAGTATGACTTGCATATCAACATCGACAAGACCAAAGTTATGGCAACAGATGGAACATCCTGTTGGATCACGTTACAGAACCTGCAGCTGGAACAAGTCAAAACCTTCTCATATCTGGGATCTGTTATTGCAGAAGACGCCACGAGCAAAGGTGATATACGAAGCAGACTTCGTACAGCACAAGGGATCAGCATGTCTTTAAACAAGTTATGGAAAAGTCATAATCTACCAGTGCACACAAAAATTCGTTTGTTGAAATCACTTATATGGCCAATTGCTACGTACGGATGTGAAAGCTGGACAATCAAAAAAGAAGACGAAGATCGAATAAAAGCATTTGAAATGAAAAGCTATAGGCACATCTTACGAATACCATGGACGGCAAGGAGAACAAACGAATGGGTATTAGAGACAGCCAATGTCAATAGAAGCTTATTAGAATCGATCAAATCAAGAAAACTTAAATACTACGGGCACGTGTTACGAAACAAAGAAGAAACACTTGAAAAAGATATAATACAAGGTACAATACCCGGAAGACGAGCACGTGGAAGACCAAGAATGGTATGGAGGGATAACATCAAAGTATGGACCGGACTATCGCTGGCAGAAACGTTGAGATTGGTAGAGAACAGGAAACAATGGAAAAGGATTGTTCACAATGCGACCAATCTTCGGAACGAAGACGGTTAAAGAAGAAGAAGAAGACATACGAGTAAATACACTCGATACACTTCTGACTAAGGAAAAATCATCAGTTGATCAGATAAACGAAAGTTCGTGATGAACATCTATTTCATTTCTGTCTCGATTCTTTGTAATGAATATTCTAGTCATACTTCCGTTATACTGATGACGTTTGAAACAACTCGAAGATCTGCTTAGGAATCATGGTCGTAAGTTACTTACCAGGATGCAATAATCAAAATAAAATTTTTCAAAAAATTTCAATAATAATAATTTCCAAATTGGTTGAATGTTGTATATGCAAAACGCGTCGTTTGTTTGTCGAAGGACTCTTGTAGTACTTGTGCAACATAAAACGGCTTTACTTATTTTTCTTTTTTCTCTCTTTTTTCGTTTGTCTTAAATTTCTGTCAAATACGTACTTTCTTGAAAAGCGCTTCTTATGACAACAGAAAAATAGTCAACCTGAAGAGTAGACTAACAATGATGACAAACAAAGAAACAAAAAACCATATTTGTAAAAGGGAATAGATTTCAAATGGAGTACAAGTATCGATACTCATTTGTGTACGATCGATGTGAGTGTGGGTGTTGGTACGAGTTAGTGAAAAGATACACAAAGCACCAGTGTGGGGGTTAAAACAGGTTACAACTGATTCAACCGTTTCAACTCAGTGGGTTGAATCGAGTTATAACCGTTTCAACTCATTTTAACTCCCACACTGCAAAGCACACATACTCACACCCACATCGTCATAAAATATACTCATTTATTTGGAAAGCAAGCTAAAGAATTCATTTCTCATATTATTCTTTCAATTTGATAATTTTTTTCTTTTAGAATTTATTACATGGAAATTAACTTTTGAGCAAAGTAATAGTTTAGCATATGTGAGAAATTGTGATCCAAAAGTTTAATCTAAAACGGAAACGAAATATTATTGGTATTATTATGGTAATCGAAGAAAATTTTTAAGTAATTTCATCTTGAAGATATTTGCTCTGTTATTTGAGAACCTTTGAAAAACATTTTGGAAAAACAAACATTATGTTATTAATTGTACATTATGAATCAAAGTTTATGTAGCTAGAAATAATCAAATATTCGTACAGTATTGTCTAGTAGATTAGAATCATGCAGATGAACTATTATCAACTACTCATAGTAATTCAACTCTAGTAATAACAAATAGTGAATTAGTTAAATAACTATTAATATAAAAATAGCTATTAATCATTGTATTAAACTTCGATATCAACAGCATTTAATGATAAGACAAGGGAGAATTCTGAATATTGTTAGAAAAATTTAAGAAATTCGTTAAAATTAATATTGTATCAATGAGTCATAGAATTTTTTTCTTAATTCAAAATGATCGATTCAATTAATTCTTTTATTCTTCTCAATTGTTTATTAATAATGTGATTAAGTATATGTCAATAATTGAATAAAAGATTGTTATTAGATAGAATAACATTGATTATAAATTATGTCTTACATATATTAAAGAATATTTGTATTAAATTAAATTTTAAATAGAATCTTCAAGTATATCGAAGATCTCTAATATGATAAATTAATAAATATTTTAAATAATTTTTTAAATTGTATAGAATATTATTCTGAGAACATAATCAATATTATTTTGATAGCATATCTAAGAATATTTGAGCACAACCATTCATGAGCAACGTGAATTTTCAAAATTAAAAAGCATATATTTCGAGATAATGAACTTTCCTATAGCTAATTGTTATATGTTCAGTTATTCTAGATACCTTGAAAAAATTATACCTAAAGGTTTTTTTTGCTCAAAATTACCATAAAGAACCTAGTGTTAACGACATGACTCGTGGAAGAATATTTGCTTTCATTTCATAAATTTTAGTTTAAAACAGTTCAAATGACAGCAACATGTTCGAAAACTAATAATTAATACATTTCTGTA
The DNA here is from genome assembly GCA_905250075.1 of Rotaria sp. Silwood1. Classification (NCBI taxonomy): domain Eukaryota; kingdom Metazoa; phylum Rotifera; class Eurotatoria; order Philodinida; family Philodinidae; genus Rotaria; species Rotaria sp. Silwood1. The sequence goes on from CAJNOP010000111.1 coordinate 152,359, forward strand.
GACCACACTCTTGAGACTAAACAATCTCTATCGAAAGTTTTTCTGAGCATGCATAGATTTTTCAAAAATTTGGATTTACTTTTCGTTCACGCAACATAGAGGACTTCTTCAGAATCGATAGATAATGATAAGAGAAAAAAACTTTTGTTTTGAAATTCGATAGGATGTATAGAAAACCAATTTTGAAGAGGAAAATAATTATTAATTATAATTACACATCAATTGAAAGAGGTAACATTTTTACGTTTGCCTACAGTAAAAAAGAACTTATTCAGAATAATTTCTATTTTGTTTTCGTTTTTTTTTTACTTTCAATTACAACAATTATATTTTATTACAGATAATATAATAATGGTAAAAACAATGAAAAAAATTCTTATTGATGCACAAAATGAAGTCGAAAATATCTTCATAGTTTAATATTAGCATTCATTTATTTAAGATATATGAAATACAAGGAGAATTATCTTCAGTAGAAAGTGATCTACAAACACTATCGTCTAGTCAGAAAAAATACGAGGTAAACATGAGAAATTTATAAAAATAATTTCTAGATTTCTTACTCTTTTTTCAATGTAGACAAAATCTTCATGAATATAGATAGAAAGAAAGAAAACTGTAATAGGTACTGATTCCCACTATCTCCTACTGATCGAAATAATCAATTTGATGCATTTAATGGTATTTAATATACAGCTAAATTTTGTAAGAATGAAATGTATAGAACAGTACGTCATCAACAAACTGTATTAATAAGTATATCGCGATATTTATATGTTTGAACAAATACTGCATTATGTTATTTGTTTTCAACTGGTATTTATAACAAAGCAATATATGAGATCCGATATTGAAATTGAAAATGAATAGTCCTATGAAACAGCATCACATTTTTATCTAAAAAAATTAGATTATAATAATATGATATAAAAGAAAATTTAAAAAAGAAATTTCTATTAAAGTGTAAGTGTTCGATGTTTATACTACTACATATCAAATACTGTTTTATTTTTGTTATCGTTAAACGAAAATGTAAATTCTTATGGTTGGTAGCTTGAATGAATTTTGCATGGAACATTGAACGAATACTTTGAAAACTTTGTTCAATTAGAGAACAAATAGATAAGGCTAAGATATTTTACAGATTAGTTTGTAAAATGAATGTTAAAACTCAAAGCTCATTTTAATAAAGAAGGGTGTGGGTGGTTGTGCGTGTGAATGAAAATAAGAACTACACTCATACCCACACCCTCATAGCGGGTACAAAGTTAAACTCTGAAGAAAAATGATGTATGTATTCGCTTGAACATCTGAAACAGTTAGGTTACTTTGAATCAGTCGACAACAATGACTCAGTTTTGTCCGAATTCACATAAAAAGATGCGGAATTTTATATAGAATATTGTAGCATATTTTAAATTTCAGCAAATCCGTTTCTAAAAGCTCTCTTTAGTTTTTTCGCTTTTTTGACTTTCACACTCAACTTTTCTGTGACGCGAAAAATCTATTCGAAAAACAAAGTCGACATTTTTTGTAGGGAATTAAGTTCTCTATTGACTGACATAAAAGTCAAAGTTTTAAAATAAATTGTTAAATGCTTCAAAGATAGGAAATAAAAATGAGTCATTTATAATGCAGTATCTGTTATCTTCCATTTTCAGAGAAAAATTTTATAATTTTCCAAAAGAATCTTGAATTGAATTTTCTACTGAGGGAGGTTTGTCATGTTAGCGGCAGATCCTGCACATCTGGTAAGAAGAAATCGAACTCTTTCGATAAACAGCGATATAATAATAGTAAAACTGCATTTGAAGAATACAACATATCTAATAATCATCTTTGTTTTCTTTTAATCTTTTCAATAATCAAATATATCAATAAAATTTAGTTTAAATTAAAAACTACTTTATGAATTATTTCGTTTTTTTTCATTGAGCTTACATAATTAGTTAAATTTGTACACAAAACTTTCTATGGAGAGAATAAAACAAACGACTAATCGATCAAATTAATATTTATAACTTACAATCAAACTATATTTTCGGCATATGTCATAATAATGAGAAGGAATAAATAATTGAGAAAAAAAAGACGTTTTTTTTCATAGGTGTTGAGTCGATTCTTCAAGTCAATGTTGTTGTCGATTAGTAGATAATGATGAGTTAAGACTTGTTAGTGTTGGACATATGTAGTTCAGATAAAGAAGATTCACTAGTTGTTAGTTGACGAGAACAATATGGTACTGATACTCTTTATTTTTCAGATATAAATAAATAACAAATGGATGTGGATGAAATCAATTTTGATTGAGTGTCATGATGATAATTAAGATCATATAATTTTTGTATTTTACTATTGCTATTGATAGCGTATTAAAGGTATAGAGCTGAAGAGATATACGTGATTTTGATTTCAAATAGTTATAAAAATTTCGTGCAGAAAAAGATTCCTTACAAATCAATTACTTTCTTCGATGTGTCATGCGAACAGTACAAGCACATCTATTCGCGTATTCTTGGACTCTTCGTTTGGAGTAGACTGATGGTAACTAGAAAACTTTTGTAAAAGTCGAAAAACTAGCAGATTTCGAAAGTTATGAGTAATGTTATTGCTCAATGATATTTTGTTGTAATGGTAGAAGAACTATGTTTGACATTTCTTTTCAGAATGAGATAGTGAATGTTTTATGAAAAAAAAACATTACACATTACCGATGAAATTCACTGAAGATTTCACCAAAAATAATGGCATAAGTGTTGAGTTATAAAAAATGAGATTCCATTATTTGTATCTGATAAATCAAAAATTATCCAACTATTCGCATATTATTACAAATTTTAGATTTCTTCGAACTTCCAAAATTGATCATTTAAATTTTCCGAATAATTTAAAATTCGTAATAACTCTTCAATTTTTATATGTATGATATCTAACCTAACTGGTTTCGCTTAAAACATTTATGCTTGTTAAATAGTCATACTATCACAATGCATCATCATATATATATTTCGTTAGCTGCATTTTTTCTTCTTATGTTCCTTATTGTTATATGTATGTTGTTCACATACCTTCACATCGCTTTTGCTCCTACTGTCCATTTACTCTCTATTCTGTTTTACATTCTTTGATTCTTTTTTTTCTCTCATAAAAGAAAGAAGCAAGAGGAATCTGTGATACTTATTTATAACGATAATTGATAACGTCATGATGCTGTAAAAATACCAAATCGAGACAATCGAATTGTCAGTGATTCAATACATCACATACTTTTTGTTATTGTATCATAAAATAACAAAAAAAAGATGGCATCGATATCACGTCAACCTGAAAGGACGTCGTCATTTAGTTAATAGTCAATCAAATCAAAGCATTTTCGAATGAGCTGAACCAAAATGCTTTGCTCAAATCATCTGAGCTCAAAATGCTTTTATGAGAGAAAATGTGGAGAATCTGAAAAAAATATTCGAGAAAAGAACTTGAACGAATGCGAGTAGATGTACGTGTCGGTATGAATTGAACAAAGGACACTGACCTACATTCACACCATACGAAGAGTTACGAATAATAACCATTCAAAAAATATGATAATCTTATGATCTCATAGTATTGAACTTCAATGAGCAATATCCTATATATATTTTGCTTTTACACTGCAACTATAAAATGAATAATAGATTATTTGTGATATCTATAAGGTAATAACAATAAAATTAATTCTTTCACTAATAATTATTGTTTTTCTATACAATTTTGTTTATATCAAAGATATCATCGAGAAATTAGTGAGTCGAATCTTTTATTCAATCTACAGAAATATACTTTTTTTTCTTTGTGATAAAAATTCTGAAATATGTTTACTTGTAAAAATCTTTCATTCATATCCTAAGAAGTCATTTGTAATTAGAAATTGGCAATAGTATTATTTAAACTCGGAACATCCTATTTTATATATGAACTTTCAAAACAGTAAGATTTGAACAATGTTATGCAGAAACTGGATATACAAAGCCAATAATATGAAGTACAAACAAAAAAAAGAACAGAAAATTTTGTATTATTATTTTGACGAAACTCACGAAATTTTTGTCCTCTATCGATCATTTTAAAAAAGATTTGTGCATTTGAATTCCATATATTTAGTCATTGTACAATCATTTCTGTATTGAGAAGAGTTTGGATGAGATATAAATCTCGATGCCTATTAATAAAACAAGGTGTAAGCGTGTGCAAGGTGTCTCATTTCATAAACACTTCTACACTGCCTCACTAAGATATATTCACAACCCCACAACGTTATCCATGGGTATAGCTACACATACACCCCAATCCTCATCTTTTCTAAAGATAACTGATGTAATCAGTTCGAAGAAGTCTTGACAAAACACACTCTGTTTGTTGTTCTTCGAATTTTATGATGATTTTTGACATATTTTGATTTATTTCAAAAAAGAATAGCAATTCATCGTTTGTCTCCCACGTAAGATTTTGTGCAGTATAATTTGTGAAAAAAATTTTACCACGTAGTATTATGGTGCTTGTTGAAAAACGCCTATAAATCAGTTCAAATTGATTTCTTTAACCGGCAAAAAATTATTCTCATAATGATCGAGCTGAAACGTAGCGTTCCCAGGTTTATAGATGAGAATCCCCCCATGTTTTTCCATAAATGGATTGGACCCATCTTTTAATATCTTTAGCGATTTCATTCATATTTGACGATCCATGTGTATCAATTGAAGTATTGATTGTGCTTAATATATTTATTCTCATCATATCTGTGATTCCTGAATATTGGTGTTGTATTTCCCATCTTTCCATTCTGATTGGTACGAAAAATAAATATCTAGAATAGTAACTTTTAATTATGGTGAGAATAGTGTGTGTATATTGTCCATTTATTTGAATTCATCTGGATGAATATTAATGTGTGACTGAGTTTGAGCTGCAATGACCAGATTCAGTCGTATCACTAATGATATCTCCTTGGATGGCTTCATTTTGCCTTCAAGGCAAATAAAAGCGAATTCGATAAATCTTAAGAGATCCTACATCAATGTACAAACGGTACATGGTAGTTCTGTCCATTCGCAGCCTTTCTTTTTATCTTTATCGACTCAAATTGTTTGGTGGTATTTCTCATATTCCATTCACTTTCTTACCCACTTATTAGCACAACTGTGTCACCTACGCGTCAATGAGCTGAATACATTTGATTAAGGATCAACAGAAAAGAGTAAGACAAGGAAAGGGAAATGAGTAACTCTTGGGATATGTGTGACAGTCGCTGAAGAGAAGATCATTAATCACTTATATGAATACTGATAAATTCTCGCATCTTTCAATATCCTATAACTTTTTTCTATAACGTGTTTGACATTCATTCTAGTTACGATATGGATCTTGACAATTATCAAAAATATTCGAATAACTCAAAAAGAAAATTCAACTAAAAGGATTTTATATTGAAAACCAATGTGAATTGAAATTAAATACTGCTTTCTGAAGCAAAATTTTATAAAAGTAAATAAACTGATAGATTATGAAAGTCATGAGCATCGTTATTGCACGATCATAGTTTGTTCTAAGGGTAGTAGAATTATCACGTACAAACTACGTCAGTCTTTCTTTTCAGAATGAAAAAATATCAGATATTGCAGGTAAAAATCGTTGAAGATTTCAGTTAAACAATGGCGAAGCTGTTGATTTTAGTCGGCTTTAAAAAAAGGACACTTTGCTATTCTGACCTATAAAATTAATCTAATAAGAAATCAAATATTCTCCAACTAATTTTCTTTCTTCTTACACACATGAAGAATTTAGAAAAGCTATTACTAGTTTTAAACTTCTTCGAGCTCAAAAATACTTGAGAATTCAAGTTTTCAAATAGGTTAAAATTTGTAATAACTCTCCAATTTTTACATGTATGATAAGTATCCTAAGTGGCTTCAATTCATTCGTGCAAAACATCTATACCTTGTTTATTAAACATCACTAAAATAGTCATACTATTACAATTAGAGTCCTGCACGGGTACTACTTTTCGCACCCGGACCCGGCCCGGCTCATTTTTTTCAAACCCGGAATCCGACCGGACCCGGTCATCTTCCACCCGGAACCGAACCGGACCCGGATAGCTCTACCCGGTACCCGACCGGACCCGGCCCAGCCTTGAAATAGTCAGCACTTGATTGTTATTGTCAAAATTATATTCACTTTTCAAACTTTTATTTCATATGGCAAAATATACTATTATTTTAATTTCATCAAGTAACAATTTGTACCCGGACCACAGTTCCGGGTCCGATCGGGTGTCGGGTATCCGGCCCCGTTGCAGGACTCTATCCTAGAGTGTAAAATACTTTTACTTGTTAAGATGTCATCGACTACCGGTCGGGTACCGGGTATGCTCAAATTCTGCACCCGACCCGGCATTTTTTTTTATACCCGGCACCCGAACCGACCCGGCAAATTTGTACCCGGACCACAGTTCCGGGTCCGGTCGGGTGCCGGGTACCCGATCCCGTTGCAGGACTCTAATTACAATGCATCATTGTATATGTTTTTCACCAGCAATCTTTCATTTTCTTATGTTCCTTATCTAAAACGATAACTGGCAACTGAGAAGGCTGAAAAAAACCCACATAGAGTTTATATTAAATGAGTCAAGGTGCAACATACTTTTTATTGGTACATCATAAAAAAAATCTCGTAGACAATCGCATCTACATCATGAACATGTATCGTTAGCGGATATAAGTGCTCGTTTCGAGCTTTGTGCTTTATTCATTTGAAAGAATGTTACAGTTTAGTTAATGTCCAATCGCTGTTATTAGCCGATCGAATTGACACATTTTTGAATCAGTTAAACAATGGCGTAAGAATGTTTATAGAACAATGGATGAATTTTATGGAAGAAAATACCAACAGTTTGAACAAGTTATTTATGAAAGAAAAAACAAACAGAGAAAAGAACTTTACCGATTGCGAAGCAATGTACATATATTCATTGTATGTAGGTGTAGCTGTGAATAGACGAAACGATTCACACCTATACTCTTTATTTTCAATTAGAAATTTGGTACGACTTTTACTCATTGAAAAGATAATTCTATAATCTCATCTAATATACATAGGATGATCGAAAAATTCCCGAAACTTCAGTATATTTATTTAAGGAAATGGTTCTCCATGAATCTGCCTATACCATATATTCGAGGTAGTTGTTGTGATATTCCATGGATTGACCATCTTAGTTATTGTTTGAATTTCGATAGGTTTTTGAGACCTCTAAAGTTTCGAACTGTTGAACAGATATTATTAGTGGTTATCAGACATTGATGTACTATCGCAATATTAGATGAGGATAATTATCAAATCGTAAGCTACAGGACAGATTCATCCTATAAGTGACGTTTATTGATAAGGATACGAAAAACAATAATATATGTCAGTCAATTGATGATATTCGAATTATCATCTATTAAGGAATTCCATCTATATTAATGATAAATATTTAAGTTGGGAAAAAAAATTGTTATCGAGCAAAAAAATACATCGTCACGATCTAGTTCGTTCAGTTTTCATTATGTTATTTATTGGGCAACACATAAAATAGTGCCATTATTTACTTATATATGAGAGAAATCAAGATGACACTAACCAAGAGTATTAAGCTTAGAATAGATTTTCAAAATCTTAGTCATTAAGATATATTAATCAGCTGTTACAACAATTTTACAAAGATTATAACCAAAGAAGTTAATTTACTTCGAAAGGATAAAATATCACAGTAACTATGTCGAATATATGACGTTGAAAGATGTATGAAATGTCAGTTACTTAAATAAATATACTGAAATTCCGACATATTTTAGACGATCCTATGTACTTATAATATTCAACTTTAATGAGCAATATTCTATGATAATAACTAGATTTTTAATTAAACCTGATTCAGTTTGTATAGTTTGCTTTTAAATTATAATTATGAAATAAAGAATAGATCATTTGTGGTGTTTACGAGGCAATAGCAATAAAATTAGTCCTTTCAATAATTATAGTGTGTTGATTATTGTTTTTCTATATAATTTATTTTGTATCAATGATATTAGTAAGATACGAGTTATTGAATAGAATCTTTTCCAAATTTCATTCATTCATTCAAACATGATAATATATTTTTCCTTGTGATAGTTGTTAATTATGATTACTTTTAACAATAAAATGAAGTGATTTTATCGAATAAATGAAAAAAACAAAAATATTCTATCTAAAAAGCTTTGAGTGAAGAATATAATTGAAAATCTCTCTGTTCAAATTATAATTCAAATAAAAATAATTGATGTATGTATTTAAAAAAGGAATTTGAATTTCTTAGCCAGATTAGTTCGTTAAACTTTTCGATTAACATCGTTCGTTTAAATAGTGAAGTGCACATATGTTTCTTCTGATTTTACAACAGAAATTAATTTTAAAATTGATTATGAAAAAATGCAATGTGACGCTAACAAAAATTAGGAACAGTAAACTATTTGAATATATAATAAAAATAAGATTTATCTATATAAGTAATTATTCAAAAAAAACAGGATTTTGAAAAGTGAATCCATCTACGATGGCCAATATTCATTTGTTTATATGTAGAAAAGATATATGGTAGATGAATGCAATCTGTTATGGTTATGATCAAAAAACATTTTCTTCTATAGCAATGTTCTAGTCTTTTTTCCTATTAGAAATGTTTTTTGTTTTGTTTCATATTCAACCAAAGTAAACGTAAAAATACAAATCGTAACAAATAGAAACAATGGAATATAGATATAGACAATAGGGTGTGGGTGTGGGTGTGGGGTGGGTGTGGGGTGGGTGTGGGTGTGGGAGGGTGTGGGGTGTGGGTGTGGGTGTGGGTGGGTGTGGGTGTAGGTGTGGGTGGGTGTGGGTGTGTGTGGGATGTGTGTGGGGTGTGGATGTGGGTGTTGTTCTAATTCCACACCCACACTCCACAGCCACACCCCACATCCACACCCACTCACAACCACACCCACATCCTACACCCACATCCACATCCACACCCACTCACAACCACACACACACACCCTACACCCACACCCACACCCC
>CAJNOP010000111.1:171019-324925 GCA_905250075.1 Rotaria sp. Silwood1
AGAGTGTTACCGATGATGACATCAGTCGAAGAATGTCCTAAGGTCGTCAAGATTAGGAAAGCAGGCGTATGTTTTCAAGAATTAATGAACAACAGAAAGTTAAAAAATACGGGAAGTCTGCTAGAGAAAAACAATAATTTGACGAGATTGAACAGCGAGACATTCTTACATCAATCTTTATCAAAGAGCTTTGATAAAGAAGAATATAATAGTCACTGATAATTTCTTCTGACAACATGTGTCCTCTTGATCTGAAGTATCAACTTAAGAAATAATGATATATAATTTATTTTTAGTGCAGCTGCTGTTGCTAAAATGATGGCTAAAATGGGTTATCGAGATTGTTGAAAAAACAAGTAAACGTGGTGGCAAAATTGTACATGAAAAAGAATTCCCAAATAAAGGTAAATAATTAATTAAATCCAAAATAGATTATATCAATATATTTTTAGATACAATTTTACTTCCACCGTCACCACCTCCTCCTCCACCAACAATAGCATCTCCTTCCATTATTATTCCAAAAGGTGATTCCGGTATAAATATAGCTGATGAATTAAAAGGAGCAATGAAAGTTATTTTACTTAAAGTATGAATATATTTAAAAGAAAATTCAATGTATTTTATTATTTAATTTTCTTTTAAGAATATGGTTGGTCCTGGTGAAGTTGATGATTTACTTGATAGTAAAATTTTTTTTTCTAGTTTATTTCGAAGATATTTTAATTTTTGTTTGATTTTTAAGGTGAAACAAAAGAAGAATGTCAAAAATATGGTGAAGTTGACAAATGTCTTATATATGAAGTATGTATATGAAAAAATTTGATATGTATTTCTTATTAAATTTTTTAATTTTAAAAGATTCCTGAAGCACCTGAAGATGAAGCTGTACGAATATTTGATGAATTTAAACGAGTTGAATCAGCTATTAAAGGTAAGTTATCTAATATCTAGTTGAATGGTTTCTTTCGATTGAAATTCTTTGGTATTGGGTTCGAATCTTCATTGAGGAAAATCTTTGCTATGATGATTTAAATGATAGGTATGATATAAAAATTCATGATTCCATATCATAGAGCCAAAAAATAACTGTCTGAGCAAAGATATATTGATATTTATTATTTTAATGAATTTTAGCTGTTGTCGCTATGAATGGACGATATTTTGGTGGACGTGTTGTTAAAGCAAAATTTTACAATTTTGATAAATTTCGTCAATTTGATTTGGCTGATGATTCTTGATAGAAAACAATCTTATCTCATATGTTTTATGTCTTTTGTACAGTTTATGTGATGATGTTTACAAACAGAAAAAAAAAAGAAATTGAGAAAACAAAAGTTTGAAGTTATTGTTTTTTTTGTCGTTTTCTTTTGTGTTTTCAGATTATGTCTGACGAAAATAAACAATCATTTAATCTTCAAGACGAATCAGATTTGAATATCATTGATAATGAAGTATTTCACACAGATGAAGAAGATAATGTAAAAAATCATGATAATCAATGGATTAATGAATTACGTTTAGCACTTGAACGTGGATGTGATCTAGGATCAGTGCGAACTATTGGAAAATGTCGACCATTAACAGATGACTTACGTTTAGCAGTTTGGAAAGTAAGAAACAAAAAAAAACGACTTCTCAGAGATTTTTGTATCGAATTTTGATCATATGAATGAACTGATAACTGAAGTGCTTCATATCTAAAACAAGTGTTTCACGTCGGGTTGAGTCGAGATCTGAAATGTTTCTGTTGACCGGATCCAGACTTGATGAACTCTAGCCATTTAATAGATGTGTAGGGTGCAGTAGTCACACAATATAAAAAGCTAGAAACAAAGTATTTCGTGTCACCTAAGTAGCTGTCCTATTCCGATTAGAAAATTTCATTGAGAGTATTAAAGCACGCTTCGACTGGATTCGGATTTTAGCTAATTGGTAGAAATCCAAGGTGTATGTTGGTAACTGTAGGAAGACTTTCACAAGCTGTTTCAATGTAACCGATAGGAATTTTTTTAATTCATATATAATTCACAGTCGACTGGACGAAAGTTTTTTCTCAATAAGAAATGTTTATTCTATTTTGTTTATATTAGACTTGTCTTGATATTAATGATGTTAATGAATATGATTATATTGATAGTGATGTATTTGATTTACCTGAACAAAATCTAATACGTGAAGATGTTTTACGCTTAGTGCGTAGGTGTAAAATATATTAACTAATTCATTAAATGAAATATGTACAATATTCTAGGTTCATTAAAAATCAATCAAGATGTTGAAGCATCAAAAATAAGTGATATTGAAGCAATTATAACATTCTATTGCAAAAAATAGTATAGAAATTTACAAAGATTCTTTTTTTTTGTATCATTAATTGATTTATTTAGTAATGAAAATTATGAAAAAGGAAATGGATGGATTGATATATTAAAACCATTGATTATACTTGAATATAAAGATCGAGCTGAACTTTATGCATTATTTGCTAATATTCGTAATCGTTATATTCCTCGGTATGAAATTATTTTTTTATTATAAAGCTCATTTCGCATTGAAGTTGTTTTTTTTAAAGGTTTTGTGAAGCTGATGGAACGCCATATCATTTATTACGATTATTATTACTTTATCATGATCCAGAATTATGTAGCTTTTTTGATACTAAAAAAATTACGCCAGATTCATATGCACATATTTGGGTATGAATCATAAAGAACGGGTTACGATAAAGGTGTTTCTATTTTCGGTTGAAAGCGTACCAGAGGATTGTTAAAAATATCTCTTGTGATTTAGCTTCACACGAAAAGAAGATTTGTGAAACAAAAAACAACTGTGATTAATTTAAGAACACTCCTAATAATCGTTTGGTACACTTTTAATCGAAAAATAAACGGCCTTATTGTAGACGATCTTTTAGTTGTTAATAAATTATTTTCCTTTTTGTTGTGTAGGTTCGAAGTTTGTATGCTGGATCATGTTCATTAGATGTTACACTTCATCTTTGGGATGGATATTTTCAACATGCCGATCAATTTTTTATTTTTTTTCTTGCTCTTGTATTACTTATGTTTGCTAAGTAAGAAATGAATTTATTTTTATAAGAGATTTTTTTTATAAAAAAAATTTTTAGAGAACAAATGTTTCAAATGGCTGATAAAGAAAAAGATGAAATTATTAGTAAATATCTATTTACTAATTAGTCTTTCATAATAATTTTATATGTTTATTTAATTAGATTATCTATCTAAAGCACCATCAAATTTAACTATTGGTGATCTTGAAGATTTTTGTTCATTAGCTAATCATTATGCTTCTAATACACCTCAATCATTTCGAAAAGTAGAAAAATCAAAATAATTTTTAAAAATATAAAATTTATTTATCGATTTATTTTTCTAAGGAATTTTATTCATGTGTATTTGATGAAACAGATCATTCAGTTTCTCAAAAAGCTTCTTCAATTTATCAAACATTATGTTTACCTGTTTCAGCTAAAGAATTACTTCAAGCAAATCAATTGGGCGGAGTAGATATTTCTATTGTTATCTTATGATATCAAATGATTATTTCTAGACAGCAGGTGTCAGATATTTTATTGTCGATTGTCGACCAGCTGAACAATACAATTCAAGACATCTTTATACAGCATTCCATCTCGATTCAAATCTTGTAAAATAAAAATTTATTGTTTTATTATTTAGCATAAAAAAAAAGCTTTTCCTTTATAGTTACTTGAAGACCCAAAAGAATTTGGTGGAGCTGTTGATGCTCTTCTTGCTACACAAAAACAGGCGATTGAAGCTGGTATGATCAAAATAAGAACTAACTTTGAAATTGAACTATTTTGATGAAAGGTTTTTTTTTCTCATAGAGAACAATACCTTTTTTCATTTAGTCATGGTTAAAAATATATATGAACTACTTATCGCATAGAAAGACACTTTTCTTATTTCATGATAGAAGGAAATCAAAAGACATGAAATCACTCTTGTTAAGGCTTTTCTCATAAGTGTTCAAAAACTTTGAAATCATAAATAAATGCAAAAAGTATATTCAACATTAAAGTTTTATTCAGCTTAACATAAAATAAAATTGTCATCTTGAAAGTTAAAAATCTCCATTGCGTCATCAATTGATAAAACCGGACTTTTGTTTTCCCACATATTGTCTTATTGCATACAACAAACTGTTTGTTCTGTATTCGAATCAATCAGTACTTTATCCAGTGTGGACGCCACAGCTCCTCTGAAAATCTAATTTGCCTTCTTGATAATTTTAAATTGTCCCTTCAGAAGAGAAGATCTGAATAAAACACTAAAATCAATCTCATCTTTGATCATTCGTACATACATACATTAATATTTTTTTTCATCTACGTCATCTTTTTAGGATCAACAGCTGGAGGTGAACATTTATGTTTTATGGGTTCGGGTCGCGATGAAGAAGATAAATATGTTCGTATGGTTGTTGCTTATTTTCTTCGGCGAAATATTAAATATGTTAGTGTTGCATCAGGCGGTTATAGAGGTATGTTCTATAAATCGTCTTTTTTTTTTCTTTCATTCTATTCAATTTAAATAGTTCTTGCTAAAGCAATCGAAGATCCATCAATGATAACTAAAGCACAACAAAATACAAAAAAACATGATGAAACATCTCTCGGATCGACAATTAAACATAATATAGTAGAAAAATTACCTGTTATTAATACACAAGTAACATTCACAAAAACAAACAAAATAAAGAATTTGTTTTTTTTTTGTTTTTTTTGTTCTATTAGACGAGTGCATTTATTAATATGATATCAAGTGCTGTTAAAACTAAATCATTAGAAGTACGAGATAAAGTTAAAGATTATATAGCTCATACATCATTAACTGAATCAACTCATCCAGCAACCAGGTTATTTATTCCATATGATTTTTTTTTAATTAATTTAGTTTTTTTTTTTTGATAAATAGGCATGTTAGTAAAGAAGATAAAGTTGATAAACTATATCGACAAAAAAATCAAGCATCAGTTTTTTCACTTGATGGTGATGATAATGAAGATGGTAAGAGCAGATTTGATAAATTTATTTTTGGTATTGTTGTATTTCTTAGAATATGCATCATCATCAAAACAACATGATGCACCTGAACTTGTTGATATTGAATCATGGTTTATTCGTAGTGATATGTTATATAAATATGAATGTGAACATATTGATGAACATAATCGAACACATCCAAGGTAAATATTTACATGATTCAATCATAAAATCGAAAACTCATTAATCTAAAACAGAACACAGACCTATTGAGAAACAGTTTATTAGAATTTATGATTACGTGTAATACTTTATGAATTATAGTCTTTCATTTACATAGACATTGAAGTAAAAGAAGCGAACTTTTTTTTAATGTATTTTAAATTAGAAGTGTCAGCCGATGCCCTTATTGATAAGCAGTGGCAACTGGAGGTTTTCGATGTTGTGATGTCTTCCTTCCACGTTTTTGGAGTTCACCAACACAATGTCTCTTTGGTTTTGAAAGTTGTCCACATTGCGCCTTCTCTCTATCCCTAGTTCTAACGAGGGAACAATCCGAATTGATACTTGTCATTTAAAGTCCTATTGGAATCATAAAGAGGTTTTGGTAAGACTAGAAAAAAGCCTATATGAGTTCATGCCTATAGACCTTGAGAGTCGAGTTATGAACATTTTACTGGTTTTTTTTAGGTCCAGATTCGGGTATTTCGCTCATAAATAAATCGAGTGACTAGTAAAACATCCTGAAAATAATGTTCCTATGTTGAGATATTGAATTCTCAAGTAAGCTTGATTTTTGTGCCAAACGAGCACATCCTTAATACAGGTTTAACGGAGCTGCTCAAACACATAGACACAAACCCTTTTAGGACTTTTGCAGTCTTACCGAGACCTCCTTCTTGTAAAAAAACTAGACATCCTGTGTAAAAAGAAAAAGATATGATTGTAATCGATTTCAGTTTAATTTAAAAAACCGATTCAATTAGCACTAATCAAATTAGATTAAATTATTAGACTTTTAATCAATGGTAATCACGATAGGCTTAAATCGACTTTTTCTTCGATTTTAATATAAATATTCAAATTATTGTTTAATTCTTCAGTTAGGAAGAAGAAAGAATACCTGTGCCTAGTGGTGACTCAGTAGTTCGATATCTTCGATCAAACTAATACTTGCTATATCCTTGGACAGAAGACAAGTCTGATCACATACTAGCTAAAAGAGCAGGAAGGTGTTACAATTTAGTTAACATGCTATCAAACGATTGATTCGAGACACATCTCTGAAAACTTTCAAAACTCTCGCGTATCTATTTTGTGCGACAGCAACAAGTGGAGGTTTTTCACTTTCAGTGACAGCACAACTAAATCATCTGAGATTTTTTTCATGCTTGCAACTATCAGGGGCGGTTCACACCGCTCCTATAAATAAATTATATAAGATATAGGACATGAGAACAAAGGTTAAAGCTTAAATCGAAACAGAATCAATAAAATTTAACAATTACAAACATGTTTTATGTTACTTTTTCCATAATTAAATTCAGTTACATAGAACTATTTTGTAAATTATATATATTTAATTTTAGTCTTCTATTGGTTTCATCAACACATTTATATATTTTACGAAAATTACCTGAACATAAATCAATGGCAAATCTTGTATGTCGTCGTCCATTAGAAACAATAACAAAAATAACAAGTAAAAAAAATTTTCCTGAAATAATAACATTTCGTTATGGAACAAACCAAGATGAACAAGATGAAAAATTAAAAACGAAAACAAAACTTCCTACAGAATTTGACAGAGTTTATTTACCTGATGCTGGTGATGCAACAAAAAATATTAAATTATTAATTATAAAAGCATTGAATATGTTTGATAATCTAAATGAAACTGTATCAACGTGAACAATTTATTTTAAATATTATGTTAATTTTTTTTTAAATCAAAAAACTAATCCAATTTAATATTTTAAATTAAAAAAAATATGTTTTTCGAGTTGTGTAGAATGTATAGGGCAAAAGTTCTACAGAAATTTTGTGTTTTTTTTTTGTATAACGTTACAGTTCAATATCGTAGAGACATTCGTTGGAAAGAGCAAAATGGCTAGTACAAAAATATATAATAAAACAATCTGAGAATAAAAGATATCGAGAATTTCTTCCAGAATTGTGTTTTTTGGAATATATTTATTTGATCTTATTCATTCGAGCATTATAAATATATAGCTATTCATTATAACGAATATTTGTGTTTGATAATAAAATAATTGATCTTGCTTAGAAGACACAAAACAATAAATAATTTAATTAAAAATTTCATACAACTTTGATAATACGAAAACAATGTTTTTTTTTGTCTGAATATCTCAGTATCGTATTTCAAAGTAAATTGATTAGTAAATGAAAATTTACATATCTATGGGCTCATGAGAAATGAAATTTGTAACGTTTTACTTTTCTTTACAATCTTTCCCTCTTGAAGAAAAATTTTTGCTTTTTGATTGTGATCATTACTAATAAAAAAAGTCATGGATATCAGAGAATGTTATGACAGCATTTATGTTCACTATTGTAAAATACATAGAATAGTTCGTTTTTTTCTTAGGAGGACATTATTAATATCCTGTTCTTATGTTTAAAAAACTAGGAGCATGTTAATAAACAGATAATATTTGTTTTTATTGAATGAAGTTTTTATAATCTTCGAGAAACATTTTCGATCGAATTCTTCTATGAGATTTATATACTAAACATATTACTCTTTCTAACACACAAGCGATAAAGTCTCTATAATATTGCATTGGAATACTACATAAAAAAACAAAATTCATGCAGAAACTTGTGTTCCATCGATTATTATTGAACATAGACAAGATTTTCTTTTCCAGATTGCAACAGTTGTTGTTGTAGTTCACAATTTGTTTAACTAAAATAATAATAAAAAGTACATTTTTGTATTCTTCCACGGTTTCAAACTACAAAACTCATCATATTGCGATAATATGTTTCAAATATCACACGGAATGGAAATGTTCAAAGAAACTGAGAGGATGATAAATGATAAAAATATTTATAACATGATTATTTTAGAAATAAAACTTTTGTAATTCAAATATAATAGCTTGAAATAAGTAAATCTTTAACAGCAGTACTAAAGTGATAAAAGGAATGAATCACGATTAATCGTAATATTCAATTGTATTGTAAATTATCCAGTAATATAATGGCTAGGATCATTTTATTTAAGTTAAATGTTTACTGTCTACTAATAGCTTAGAAAATTATCTTCTGCTTGCTGTAATTTTTTTAAACATCTTCTCATATTATATTCATATTTTTTTCTCATGGACATTCGTGAAATGAAACCTCAACAAATTCGATAATGGATATAAAAAAAAGAATTAAATAACAAATTTCAATAGATATTAATAAATCAAAATTGCTCATAAAATAGTAGTATATTATTTTTCAAATCTTAAATTAAACCGTAGTAAACATATTGTGATAAATAAGGATTAGTAACTAGTCAATCAATGTCAGTATCTATCATCCGATTATAAACTACTATAAAACACAATCTATGTATATATATAGTTTCTTTTCATTTAGCTTAAAAATAAACCTGGATTATTTTGCCATTGTTTTCATAAATTATCAAATGTAATATGAAAGTTTACATCCTGAGATTATTTTTACTTTTGATGAATAAACTAGAGTCTCGTGGAACAATCCTTAAACTCGAGAAAATTGCATTTCTCTCGCGCTGCACAACAATCGAAATCGGAACGAACGTGATTCGAGACTCAAAAAAAAGTAGAAGTATATAAGAAAGTTTTTAAGTTAAAATGACATCAGGACTTTCAATGTTTCAATTCATTTTTTCTCTACCTCATCATCATCTATTGGTATATAATTCGTTCAAATAGATTGATAAACAAGACGTTCTTTATGAATATCAGTATAAATGATGGAAAAAATACTAGAGTACAATCTAAAATAAATATATTTTTGATTAAAATAAACAATTTAAATAATAGTCCAGATCCGGAATATTATACATAATGTTATTATTCTATTATTTTGATTGACAATAATAAGCAATTCAAATAATTCAGATTATAGTTACAATAACTAATGGCTAAGTTTGAACACATAAATCTCAGATTGAATACGTCAATAAATTATGATATAGTCAATCTTTTGACTTTGACTTAGATTAGAAAATAAGATCAAATCGCATTGTAAATTGCACTATTTAAGATTTTATCGATAATAAATCACCTACCTTTTTTTAGTTTGATTGTTTAACAATGACAAGTACAATTAATCAATTGCTACTTTAACATGTCAACAAAAAATCCTTGCACTTAGTGTGTATTTTATAATGACAAGATTAATTTCATTTTTTTTTGCTTTTTGTTTTTCTCCACGATGAAAAGACGAAAATATTCAATAAGAATTCGTGTAAAATTTCTCCTTGTTAAAATTGATGAAATTTTTTTTTTTTTTTATTCTTTAATTCGTTCTGCATTTCATTAGTAGAAATTATGCGAAAAAGCATAATAATAGTATTCAATCGTAAATGTTCATATTTTAATTCTAATAATCATTAGAAACTATTTTATGAAATATTTAATGCATGATTTGAAATAAAAATGAAATGAATGATGAAATCAAACAAATAGAATTTTTTGTTTTTGGTTGATTTTTAAAATACATAAATTGAATAGAAATTTCTGTCTTTACCGTTCAACTTTGACAAAAGCGACTACTCAATTTTGATAAACATAGATTATCATTTACATCAATTGTTCAATCTTCATTTCTTTTTTCTCTATGTTTATATAACATTTCGTACATATCAACATGAACAAGTCAAATACAAATAATCTTCTTTTTTTCTTTTTGTTCAATAGATTATGTAGTTCGCTTATATTACATTTCTGTATGTGAAAACTACAATAAAAAATGTTTAGCTGTCTTCTCATATATATCGTATGTATATTTATATATGATGCATTCTTCGAGTTCAAACTGTATATGATAAATCGGACCTGACAAGACCATTTAAAGATGAATGCGAGAAAGCCTAGGTTAATGTTACTTATCATTAGATTGACTCGAGAGAAAAAAGGAAAAAAGATACGCTCACTACTCTCATTTATGATTAAAAAAAAATATTGTGAATTGTCGATAGGCGTGGACCATTGCCCATTAATGGACGGCGTAAGAAAGAAGTTTCTCACCTTTTCATCAAGCATGCATTTACCACGGTCCAATGATTAGTCATTTTGAACGCTGAACATTGCATACAAATATATTCACATCAGTTCACTTTTGTATGTGAGAAATATCGACAAGAAAAAGGTACGTTGTAAAAATCATTACACGCGTCAGTTTCTCATCATAACCATCATTTGATCAATCGACTTTTATCATGGCATTACTTGAAGATCCAACAATTCAACGTATACTTAATGAAGTTAATAAAGCAGCTAGTGGTGGAATCTTTGGTCTTGCTGGTAATTATATTTCTGAATCACCAAAGCCCATGACACAAATTAATCCATCAAAAATCAATAATTTCTACACTCAACAACAACACCAACAAGCACCACTTTTTTATCCAACACCAGATATGTTTGGTATTGATAGTGTATCCAATTATGATCAAAATCTTGATCTAAATTCATTGGAAACTATTGTACCAATAGCTACACCAAATAATTTTGATCTATATAGTTCAGGTTATTATAATACAATGCCACAAAATATTATGTCACCATATGAAAATTATAAAAATGATATATTAAATACTAGTAATAATAATAATAATAATAATCATAATAATAATAATAATACAATTAAACAAATACGTCGAACATCAAGTGTTTCATCAACAAATAATGATATATTATTAGATCATCATCGTCATCAAGAATATCCAACAATACCACCAAAATTAACATCAGCTGTACCGAACCTGGGTTTAAATTTACGTATATCACCACAATTAGATTCAATACCTGTCAATATAGGTGAAACAATTGATGAAGCTATACAAAATGAAACAACAGATATAGCAACAGCATCAATTGATTTATTAGCTGATAAAGATGATAGTAATTCCTTACCACCAAATAATAATCATGATGAAATTGATCCACCACCTCATATATGTAAAGAAGTATTTTTAATTTAGATGTTTTTATGTATTTTATCATTTTTAGCTTCAGCTGGTCGAATTTTCTATGATCCAAATCCTCAAATAATTCAACGTAAAGGTTCAAATTCAGTAACATATAAACAAAATATCATTGTTCGTTTTTTACAACCACCACCAATTCCAAATGCTGGTCCACTTGTTATCAAAGAAGTCGATTTAAAAAAATAACAATCATCAATCAATCTTTTATGTTTTTTTTTTTTATTTTTATCTTTCAGATAAGTCCTCCACAACAACCACCATTACCACCTTTAGTTATTAAACGTAAAATAATTTTTTCTTTGTTTTTCTTATATGTTTACCATCTTCTGTTTAGAACGTCCAACACCACCAAAAACTCCACCACCACTTATTATTCGTGAAAAACCACCACCACTTCCATCAACTCTTGCAACAAAAGTGATAACTCGGTAAATTAAATGTATATGTATATTTAATTTGACAAAAAAAAAACAATCAAAATTTGCCTTTTTTCTTTAAAGACATTTGCCACCTGATCCAACTCCACCACGAGCTGTAATTATAGAACGTTTACCACCATTACCACCTAAACCACGAGATATTATAATTGAACGTTGGCTACCATATGAAGTAATCAATCAAAAACGTAAAGTTGTTGTAGAACATGTTCAAAAAACTTCTAAAGAATATCCACAACCAAAAAATGTTATCATAACGTACATAAGACTTCTTGACAAAGAGTATTTTTCTTTTATACTTTTATCTTATATAGTTATGAACCTGTTCATGCAAAAGTTGAACGTCATTTTCAAAAACAAAGTGTTATTCGTGAAGATCCTCAAGCATATACAAATCGTTTTGGTGATCAATTAGTTGATTCAACCGCTGTTCTTGAACAAGCTCGTGCTGCCGGAGTTCTTGAAGATCTTGTAAAAGAATTATTTTTTTATTTTTTTTAATGAAAAGTTTTGATTTTCATAGTATATATATTATATTTAGGATCCACCAGCATCATTTCTTACAGCTACAACTCATAGTGTTGCTGTAGGTACAGATTATGAAACAATAATAAAAACAACTGATGAACATGAACAGGAACAAAACAATAATAATAATAATAAGGATCAACAAGAAGAAAAAGAAATTATTCCAACATCTCTTGAAAATATTCAAGATGATGATGTTTTTGTTGAAGAAAATGTTACACCTTTCTATATGAATTCAGGTATTTATATAAAATTGAAAATAATTATTATTAATGTTTTTTTTTTGTTTGTTTTGTTTAAGGTGAAAGTCTTCAACAAACACTTCATCGTTTAGGTATTGAAATACCAGACAATATCTTACATGAACATCATTTTTGAGATTGATATAACAATCTCAAAACATTTTCTTAGTTCTTTACGCTCTTTTTCTTTCATTTGTATTTTTCTATAGTTATCGTTTAGTAGAAAAGAAAAATTTGGTTTTTTTTCTATATATATGTATCTGTATACGTTTAATGTGATTAATAACAGAAAAAAATAAAAATGTGAATTCATTGTTCACATACGATTTTTTTCATCAACTACCAAATGAACAAGTATTCAATATTTGCTGTTTTTTTTGGTTGAAATTGTAAAATAAATGATTGACTTAGAAGTTGAGAGGACATAAATATATCATTAGTTACTGATTTCATGTTGTTTTTTGTTGATTTGATTGAATGACACAAACCAGATGATATGGGTAGTTGACCGAGGACATCATAAAACAAAATGAAGTCAACTGGTTTTTATTGAGTACTTTAAAGAATTAAATCGAATCAATTAATATTATGAAGTATCCGAAAATTCTTTTTTGTCATGTAGTAATAATTAATTTTTAAACCTTCGGATTAGATGGCTGTCACCACGTAAGTCTGATTAATAATCGGATTTGTTATTTCTACGTTCCCTTAATCTAGAGATGTGCAGAGTTATACTACTCTGCTAGATGGGGTAGTGTCAGGGTAAGAAAATTTTTGTCAGTTAGATAGGAATGTGTAGTTTCAGTGAAAATACTGAGATACTGACACTGACTTTGTTGACACACTCATACGATATGAATATGTACGTAAATCAGTGAACACCGATCTCAGTGTAGTTAGTATAAGTTTCTGGTGAATAGTTTACTGAAACTGTACATTTCTAGCTCAGTCTATATTTGTCTGGTTTCAACCAACATCTATTTCCTCCAGTGGACATCCGGGACTACTAAAAATTTTTGAGAAAAAGCTGAGTTATTTAAATGTATGATCTGTTTCTTTTTTTGTATTGAACAACAGTTCATTAACAAAGCGTATGAGAAGAGTTTTAGCAGAACCTTTTGGTAGATCTGGAGGTTTTGCAATAATCAGAATCACGTAGAAAGTAAGTTCTTGGATTCAACATTTTATTCAGATTTTCTTCTTTGGAGAGGTGCGTTCACACTTCGAGAGGACTAACCCGATACTCGGAGGATCGTTCTCTGCTCGGCTCTCACGCTGGATAAAACACTGATCAAATCGTTATGGATCCTTCGTTTTGAGTACATATCATACAAACAATACACATAGCATACAGTTTACGATTCATATGTTTCACTTATGTATAAATAAAACACCCCGAAATTCCTATATGGAACTCTTTGAAAATGCCATTAAAATTCACTTCACGTCGAAAATTCGTAACAAACGTTCGGACGTCTAATTATATTCAACTCTCGCATTATTTCCTCGGACTAACATTATGGATGATTATTTATAAATATGAGTATGGTAAGGAATGAAAGATCTCGTTGTTATTTATCATAATCAGTAAATGTTTTTTGTTGAGTGTTTGAATTGGTCTAGCAATAATAGAAAATACTTGAATGAAAAATGTTCTTAAAAATCTTACGTATTCTTACTTGTGAAAGAAGAATCTGTTGTTGATTACTAAGGAAAAAGAAAATTAAAATATTTCTTAAATAAAACATAAAAGAAAGCAATGAAGAAGATGTTTGAAGAAGTTTTTAGTTAAATGATTTAATTGAAAAGAAAGACTGCTGGGTGTGGATGGGTATGAGTGTAGTTCTTCTATCCGTCGCAACCCACACCCGTACACCCATCCAACACTCACAACCTGCTCCAAAATCCCTAGTTTTGCGAATTTGAGAACATTTTAACGCAACGCGAAGGTGATATTCCAAATCAGCCCGTAAAAGTGCATCGAATTATATACATCAGCTTGTGTTTTCAGGGGAAAAAATCAGTGTCTCGACATCGACAAGATTTTAAAAACCAGCCTTCCGTATTTTTTAAACGTTACAAAGAGTTTCAGTGCGATTGATCTCAAACTTTTGCTGATTATTTCTTCGTATCGAGTCCATCGTTGGTCATAGCACCATTTTGTAGCGTTGATCACAGTTGATGCTACAGGTCTCCCCAAAACCAAGATTTTTGCCCCCAAATCTCTATTTTTGTAAAGAAGACATCATTTTGATGCAAGCCTATATGATAGATATTTGGAATTAGCTCATTGAACTGAACCGAACCTTCTATAATAAAAAGCGCTTTTTAGGACATATATTTCTGACTATTATGCTAAAAATCTTCTCGAAAATTGACTTTCACAATTTTGTAAACATTACAAATAGTTTCAATCGAATGCAACTCAAACTTTGAACAAATATTATCCTTGTAGATTCTATCGTTGTTTATACTGCCAAAAAGCATTAGTGAACGTCGATTAAATTACAGGTTTACACAAAGTCCCAGTTTTTTCCTTAAAATAGCATCCGAGCGAAAGAACTAAGTCGAATGATGTGCGGAACAATATATTTCATAACAAAAAAAATTTTTCAAAAAAATGTGACAAAGGTCCTCTGCGGTAAATTTTTGCGAAGAGTCTCTTTTTAAGAAATGGTTTGTTTTCTTAGAGTTGATTTTTCAAATGATATATAACCATTTCTGAACAATAAAAATTCGTGTCCGAGCATGAAAGCTACATGCTCCCCTGCTATGTGAAAATTGCCCAGTGTAAGTCGTTTGCTTTTATTTGGTTATAAATCAGATAGTGTACATTCTTCTTTCTCTATTATGTAAACAAACTTATTATATCACTTTTTTTCCAAATACATACACAGAACGGGTTAGTAACTTCACTAGAAATCGCAATTTTCATTATTTGCTTTTTGTCAAAAACGATCATAATAATTAGTAAATGATTGTATCAAAACGAACAAGTTACATATGTGTTAAGACATTATTCTTTTGATGAATGTTTCTTTGTCATTTCATCTACATCTATATTAATGATATACTTTTAATAAAAATTAAAATAAAATAAAAAAGAAATAAAGGAGATAAAGTATTCGTTTTCCTATAATAAACACATTCATGTTATTTCAAAAATTTTCTTTTATTTTTCGTAGAAAAAGTTGTATGAGCATTTGATGTAACGTAGCAAAGTTACAGACAAGTATCTCATGTACAAAATATAGACATTAAAACACTTTTTACGAAGTATTCAACACTGATATGAATGATACCATAAGGAAGGACATAATAGTGGTAACGTATATAAATTGGTTTAATAATGTACTTGTTTTTTGTTGTAGGTTTCAATAAAACATGTAGTTGATAGGTAACCGAAACACGTGATCTACTTCTCACACTCACACAACAATATTCTATGATTAGAGTATTAGGTATTCAGAGTGCGGATGAGGATAAAGAGAACACCTACACTTCACATTCGTATTCGATTGAGCCAATGAATAGTTCTATGTGTTCATATATGAATGCATGAGAAGATAATTATACAAATTGTATCTTGAACTCATAGAGTGGAAGTTCCTTTATATAAGACATATCTTAAAATAGAAACTTTATGCAAATTTGCACGTCATTTTCATTATTTTTTTCAATATTTTTCGGAAACTATTAATTGTACCGATGTTTAATCTTTCTATTGCTGAAAACCGTACATAATCACCTCCTATTGTTGTCAAAATATTCGTTTGATTCTCATGATACTGACAATGGAGAAATAAGCAATTGAATCTACATAAAAGAGCGAAAAAACATGTACGTTTGATTACATCTGCATAACAGGAAGAATTTCAAATAAAATTGACGAGGAAGTATTCCCGGGTGCTTCCATTTGATTTCAATAACCTTTTGCGCATGGATATAATATATTGTCCTAGAAAAAATCCTTGAAATATTTATGTTTTTATCTTTTCCTTCAACAGTTATGAATATTATTATGTAACTCTTATCATGCATCATATATAATATTAAGAAACACGTTAATCAATTAAAATGCGCATAAAAAGTCAGAAAATTAGTTTGTTCTGATGTTGTTTTTTTGATATCTATTATATTCATAGTAAACACTGTTATAATTGATACGAGATGGCTAATGACAGAATGCCTTGAAAATACTGGTAAAACTGGAATAGAAAAATAACAAGTATGTAATGAGTAGACCATTATCGAACAATAACTGAACCCTTGAGCAATACAAAAAAATCATTACGTGAAGTAATGTGTTGTATGACCTTCCTCTAGAAAACAAAATTCTATAAAGACACTGAAATTTCTGTCAATACAATAGATATTGAAAAATAACATCAGTAAAAACAATTTTCTAACTTTTTATTTGCATTTTGGTTAACTGTCAAGTTTTTAAATATTGTATGTTAATGCACTATAGTATATAGGTTATCTATATGCAAAAAATAGCAAAGAAACCAGAGATGGATGTCTTGAAAGATTCTCTCATCAATGAGAAATATATCTCTAAAATAATTATTTCAAATTTCAACTTGAATTGTTTAAAATATTCAAAATATTATAAAGAATTCTAATGACAACAAATGAAACTTCGAAATGAATATAGCAAATGTTAATTAATATTTTTTCTTAAATTCTAAAAACTCGATTATGAATAATACCCTCATGTTCCATACATAACACAAACTCTTTATCTAATTCAATAGAAATATTTTCGATTTATCTACCAACAATAAAAAAGACATGGCTTACGTTTCTTTTTTCTTCATCTAATACTATTAATGTTATTGATTTTGATTATTTTTCAGAACGATTCACTTCGTGAACAAAATATGTATTCATTCATTTTTCTGGCATTTAAAGAGAGGTGGTATACTATGATCAAATTGTTTCAAAATGTTCGAAACAAAGCAATTGTACAGAACAGAATACTATTTTTGTTCAATTTTTGTATTTTGATTGAAATTCTTTTACATTCAAAGTCCAAAACGCTTTTTAATTGATCAGTTACAAAATGCACTATTTACTTTTCTATTTTATCTTGTATGAAAGGACCAATTGTAATTTTCATACAAACTAATTCTTTAGTGGAAATGCATAGATTTTGAGTGCTATGATATTTCGCTTATTCTACTATCTAGACGTATCTCGAGATCTAGAGAAAAACTAATGACTGTGGCAAAACCACAATGTTGTTGTATACGAATAATTTTGGACTTTTTGATAAACTATGTTGATAGTAGTTCAATTTTACCACAGAATGATAATCTGAAAAGTTTTGACTCTAATCAATTGTCTTTTAGTATTTGAAAAATTAGTGAATATTTTCTGTGTTTATCAAATATATGTACACATATTACCAGACTTGTTTGAAAATATTCATTATCTACATACAACAAGAATCATTAAGCATCTGATATTCAGCAATATTCTATTCTCATTCTTCATGCTCCAAATGATTTCATTTCGAATTACGACAGGAAAAATTTTAATTTACTCAAATTTTCATTGATTAGTATTATAAAAAATTTTATTGGTTGTACAAATAATTCTGTATTTACACCATAGCATCAATTATAAGTTGAAAAGTTTAATTTTCTAACATATGGTTCTGTAGTTTGTCAAAGCTATCAAAAATAACCTTGTCGTCAATGTCGACAATGTTTCATGTTTATCATTATTGTCTATTGCAGCTTTGTTGTCTAGACATTTTCGTTTATTCGATGTTGAACCATTTTAAAGGACAATTTAGCAATTTAGCAATGATCATTCAATTTCCTTATCCTTTTCCTTTCGCTTAATCTCTTATCATAATTTTTGTTTTCTAAACCTATGTACCTCAGAAAACTTATATTGTAGTATTTGCTCTAGTAACAATCGGAAAATGTTTTTCTCATTCTTTATTAATTTTTGTTTTATTAAGCAAATAATAAGATTTCTCAGGAGAACTATTGCGCATTTCAAAATAAAAGACGGGTTGTCATTTTTCGAATAACTTTTGATAGGAATGAAATACAGAGCTGTGGTTTTCACCATTCGAAAGAGTGATATCTGGGCCATCGATTTGTATAATATTCATTGGAACGAAAGATGCTTTTTCATAGAAAACATTTGATTGACATTTTGTTTTTCTTGTGTATTTTCATTAATTTTCACGATAATCTCTTCTCAAATTACGCAAAAATGTAGCTGAAATCACCCTTGTTTCCCTCTAAATTTATCATCATTTTGTCGAAATCCACCTGAAAAAAGAGATCAACGTGGATAATGAAACATGTGGTCATTTTATAGTGAAAAAAGGGTGATTTCAGCTACATTTTTGCGTAATTTGAGAAGAGATTATCGTGAAAATTAATGAAAATACACAAGAAAAACAAAATGTCAATCAAATGTTTTCTATGAAAAAGCATCTTTCGTTCCAACGAATATTATACATATCGATGACCCAGACATCGCTCTTTCGAATAGTGAAAACCGCAGCTCTGTATTTCATTCCTATCAAAAGTTATTCGAAAAATGACAACCTGTCTTTTATTTTTAAATGCGCAATAATAATAGTCTACTAACACATGAGAAAACAAAAAGAAAACTAATGGATTCAGAATCTTCTTTACTTTTCTATTCGACTAGTAGAATTAAAACAAAACATCATCTATTCTCTTTCAATACAATGGAAAAAAGAATGTCGATGTTTTCCTCCATATATATATATATATCTATGAATTACCCTCAACATTATTTGTTCATTGATTATTATCTAATATTTAACAATGAATATATATAATAAAAACTTGAAGTTTTTTTTCTTTTTTCAAAGATAAAAAAATATGCTCAGACAAGATTAAGACAAAATCATACACATACAAACATGACAAATGTGACAGTGTACTGACTTTAAAAGAAAACATTCATGTATATATAGTAAACAAAAAAAACAATAATAATAATCATAATAATAATAATAATAATAAGTCCGTTCAAATTAAGACGATGATGAAAATCGACATGATGAGAAAAGTATTTTGGCAAATGCTTTTCGAAATTCCATATTGAAAATTGTATAAATAATTGGATTTAAAAATGAATTTATATAACCTAACCATACACATAAAGATAAAATAAAAT
Organism: Rotaria sp. Silwood1; assembly: GCA_905250075.1. Taxonomy (NCBI): domain Eukaryota; kingdom Metazoa; phylum Rotifera; class Eurotatoria; order Philodinida; family Philodinidae; genus Rotaria; species Rotaria sp. Silwood1. Next base: position 190,646 of record CAJNOP010000111.1, read on the forward strand.
CATTAACAAGAAATGCTGTGGATTTTTTTGATAACTTAACAAAAGCATTAACTATATTATTGAGCACAAAGAATGGTAACCAACATACTAAAAAGCAAACTAAAACAAAAAAAAAACAAAATTATTTATATAATCTTCTTAACTATCATAGAAGTTTGAAAAATATGTTCTTTTTCTAATTTTCTCAAAAATCGACAGAGATGACTATACCGATCTTGAAAATTTTTCGTTTTCCTTCAGCAAAATTTCATTTTTTTATTGTTACTTTTGCTCACTGATTCTCAAAAAAACTCGTCTCGCTTTAATAATCATCAATTTTAATATGAAATATGAGTTAAATTAAAAATTTATTATAATCACGTAAAGGTATCTCTGCTAGAGATTGGTTTCAGAAAAAAAAAAAAAGAATCTTGTAATTTCATATTCCGTACTACAGAGTTGGTAGATGGAGTTCTCATTTAGCTCTAGAAGATAGTAAACAGCTTAACTTCAACATTGAAAATGCTATTTTTACTCCAATCAGTACGATAATTATTAATATTCATAGATGTATTAATAAGACATTTTACTATTTATCTTGTAGATATGTCCATAAATACGTTTATATTTGATCTATAAAATTTGAAGTTATATAATGTATCTTTTCAACTTACTGAGAACAATAATAAGTGTTTGTGTTGCTTTACGTTCTTTTTTCATACGTGAATATGCTTTACGTTTAGCAACTCGAACATTATTTGTTGATGCTATAACTGTTGTTGGTACTGCTGAACCATCAGAATTAATTTTAGCTTTTAAACGTGTTTTAACACGTTTAGTTGGATAATGACAATGATTTTCAATATCTGTTTGTGAACTACGATTTTTCGTTTTAAAATTAATAATATTTGGTGAAATATTTTCCATTTGCTTTTCATGTTGATTTTTATTATTTCCATTAGTTTGTTCATGTGGAACAAAGAAAGAAATGTCATCACGTTCATCATCATCATTTTGTTCACTAGTTGCTGATACTACATTCATTAAAGGACATAAACCTGATGATAAAACAGGTGTAGATAATTTTAACATTAAACTATTACGTTGAGATTCTAATGAAGTATTTATATGTATTGGTGATGTTTCATTTAAATCAATAGGTGATGTTATAGATGTTTGATTTATAGTTGATGGTCGTTCTTGATAATATGATGTTATAAGATGATCAGCATTTGTACGATGATGTGCTGCAGATGATTCAATAATAGTTTTTGGTCGAAATTGTTTACGATTTTTTCTTGCTTGTCTCATAATCACCACAAATATACGATAATAAATAGCAAATATAATAATACATGGAATGAAAAAGGAGCCAAGCGATGAAAAAATAAGAAATTTGTTATTAAAAAATGCACATTGCTCAGGTACTCTAGGATAATCAATAACATCAGATTTATTCACACCACTACAATTAAAAGGAAAACCTTGAAGAAAAAAAAAAAACTTGGTTATCATTGTTTAATTTTACCCAACAATAGGAAGAGCAATACAAAATGAAGTTAACCATACAATAACAATCATGATAGCAACACGTCTAGGACTTTTATGTCGAGCATATTTAAGTGGTTTTGTTACTGCTATATAGCTAAAATTAAATTTCAAATTAATAAATTTTAATTAGATGATGTTAATTATTAATGAGAAATTTTTAAGGACATTCTTAGTTCTTAAAAAGAAAAGAAAACCGAGATTGTGTGCAGACTGAAGTGAACGTATTTGACAGACATTCTAAGTTCTTCATCATGATAAGAGATTAATTATTTTTTTTTTTGTTTTTTTCATGAATTATATCTTACCGATCAACAGCAATGGCAACCTAAATATCATAAAAAATAAAAAATAATTATGTTTTCGAAAAGAAATAATTGTTTTGTTTTTGTTCTATTACCAAATTTAATATCGATGCTGTACATGCCATACAATCAGATGCAACCCAAAAGTCACAGAGACGGTCAGATAATTCCCATACACGATTAAACTAAGTAAAAAAAAATAATATACATTAATCTCTTATGTCAAACTTGATCGACACGAATATTTGTATTTAGTATTTAACTATCAAGCTAATTTGAATATTAATACGAAAGAAAAAAAAAATTATTTATTAACTAGCATTACTATATGAACAGTTATGAAGACTAATACAGGAAAAAAATATATATACTTTTTTGGAAATCATTTGAGAAATGTTGAAGGTCAATATAGTCATTTTATTCAACAGGATATCGTTAACAATTTTCTATTCCAAACAATTATTTATTCATGCTTTTACTGAAATAGTCAAGAACAATTTGATTTGTTTGTTATAAAAGCAGGCGTATAAATTCTGTCTTTAATAAGATCTCACGCTTTCACACAGGATTTCCGTCTACAATTGAAAGAACTATTATTCTTTTTTCTTTAGAAAATATATTGTACATGTTTGTATTTTATACGAATAACTTATATAGAAATTTTTTTAATTCCATCAATCATGTCAAACACATCATTTCATTTTAGAATTTCTTTTTCTGTTTAATTTATATCTATAACAATTGCTACGTGCTCATGATGTTTATTTCCGCATTGAAAATAAAAACTTTCTAGTTCTCGATAGACATATAGGCATTGTTATATAATGAATGCTTAATTGTTAAATTACATTTTTTCTACTCACTTCAAGATAAATAGCAAATGGCATGACAACAGCAGCAACAGTTATATCGGATATAGCAAGTGATACAACAAAATAATTTGTTACAGTATGTAATGATTTTTCTCGATAAACACTAATAACAACAAGTGCATTACCAACAATAGTAAATAAAGGAAAAATTATGAGTGTTAATGCCCAATAATTAACAGAATTTGTTTCATTGGTTGTTGGTTGTGAATTTACTAAAGATGATATTGGTAAAATTAAATTATTTATATCATTTCCTGTTGTACTATTATGTGGCATAGATTCATAAGTATTTGAATTATAAAGTAAAGATGATGGAGGTGGAACAACAATTAAATTCCACGAACTAGTATCGTTTGATAATTGATGCATGTTGAAAAATGAACAATAAATAGAAATAGAAATAAATAAGAAATAATAAACGTGTTGATGATTGTAATATTTATGACAAATGATAATAATATGGATATACAAAATTTCACTTGGATGATAAAGTTGGCTTTTAAATTTAATATATATATTGATTGTTGTTGTTGGGGTTGTTGTTGAAAAGTAGATTGATAGCACTGTATCAACGGTGTTAGTTTTGCTTGAGGTTTCACATGGTCTGTCGAAAGCGTCATCTCCTGACTGATTCTCTTGCCATGACGTAGCATGTCTCATTTTGGGACGATCATGCGTGAGGAGCAAACGCCGTTGTTTCGACGTAGAAAGAGAGAAGAAAAGTAGAATATGCCGTTGAGAAAGAGACAAATAGAGAGAAAGAGAGAACAAGAGAAAAATGACGACGTTGACTAGAAGAGATCTTCTAATCCACAATTATTATTACCGTTCCGTTTGGTTGTTATTGCTGCTTCTCTTGTTTCAACAATGGTATTGTCATTCTTCCTATTATTTTTTTATATGTAAGACTTTTTAAGAAGTAATCTAATCGACATTGTTACTGATCTAATCAGAACATATAAAACAAAAGAAAAAAAAGAGAAAAAAAATCTCATTAGTTAAAGTACCAGACAAAATCTATTTTTACAAAGAAAAATCTTTTACTTAGTTTTTCTTTGTACTTACATGAAAACAAACATTAGTCAGTTTTGTTTTTTTTTATATAGCTGTTTGTATATGCTTAGTGAAAATAAATGAAGTTAGTATTATGTTTACAGTCAATTTTCTCATTTAGCAATAGTTATAAGGAAAAAAAAAATGATCAACAACATCATCACATTTTATTTCTTTACTAACTAAATGATTTGCATTGATTATTTTCAATTGATATGTAATAGAAATTGAAATTTAGGTCTGTATATATAACTACTATTTTTTTGCATTAACTATTTATGTTACTAATGTTGAACAACAAGAAACCCATAGGAATCGATGTTACACATGCAATGAAAAAAAGAAATACAATTATGATCGATGGTTAAATTATCGATCGAGACTTTGATCGGTATAGATCTTCCTGTTAGTACCATTAAACGATGGATAATGATCTTTTTCAGATATAGCAACAGGTTTTTACGAGAAAAATTATGATTGACATTTTCTATTGATTTATTACTAATAAAGAAAAGAATAAAAACAAAAAAAAAAAGAAGAAATAAGAATTACGTCGAACTGACACATAACAGTAGTAATGACAAAAGATCAATAATTAACATCACAAATCTATGAGAAAAGTATTTATTATTTTACTCGTTTAACATACAAAAACAGAAAGATATATAAGATATGAATTTATGATATTTGTCCATTGTTAATTATTTACTAGGATTATTTTATTCTAACTATATATACATGTTTATGCAAAATAAAAAACTATTTTCTCTAGTGTGAAAGAAAAACAAGCCCATCCATATATGTCAATTATCTTTTGATTTAATTAATCTATTAGTGCTTTTCTATTAAATATAGATTTATATGTACCTAAAGATCTTTCAACACATAAAAAAATTAGAAGATATAGTATACTTAAATAACGATCTCTCAAATAAACAGACGAGTTCTTGTCGACAAAATATCGATCTCTTCTATATAACTAGAAGTCTTATCTCTACAATAGACAATAACATAACATATATAAATACAAGCAGCAAGAAATCTACTAAATTGAAGAAAGAAAAATAGTGTTCTAGGTTAATCTCTCTTGAAAAACCTTATATTCTTTGTTTTCTGAAGCAAAAAAAAAGAAGAAAAGAATAAGTGCTAATTGGATCTACTTATTATTGTCAATACATAGAAAGATGATGGTACTTGGTAACCAAGCACATTCTTCGTCTTATCCGATATGATAATCATTATACGACAAAGAGAACCAGATTCATATAAGATCTCTTACAGATGCATGATGAAAGTATTCGAAAAAAACAACAAATAACTAAGAATGAAATTTGTTGATTTTTATTTTATTTTATTATATTAAGTAAAGATCAAGTGACATTCAAAACTGTCAATTATGCAAATGTTTAATCGGGTCAATAAAAGAACAAGGGTACAACTAATTTCCAAATATATTCTCCTTTGTAGTAAAAAAAGAAAAGCTTCTCTTTGTTCTCGTTCGTTCATTGATTTAGTTACTTACTTTACTGCATACATGCGCGTGAGCCTATTTAAAAAAAAAAAGGGAGTCGGATAGATAGTAACAGCATGCAATAACAACATGGATATTATAGGAGACCTATCGCTGTGAGTAGTAGATAATAATGTACTCGAATGTTACTTCTTATCATTTAATAATCTAGGATAAAACCAAAATAAACACTTGAAAACAAAAAAAGAAAACAAAGTGACCCTATTTCTTAAATACATGTTGTACTTATAAATACTTGTGAAAACAACGAGTGATAATATAACGGAAAATACTTTGAATAAAGTTTTTTAGTATACGACAGTCACGTAACGAATTGCATGAATCTTTTTCTCTCTAACTAAATTAAGATGCGAATCTAGAGCATAGTCTAACCTACATTGAAAAAGTCACAAAAAAAAAAGAAGAATAATTACAAAACTATTTCATATGCTTCAATGCTTTTTAATAATATATTAACATTTCCCGCACGATAAATAGAGAAAAAATTTTTATGTCAATAGTTCTTGGTAGAGCGACAATGAGATTATAATACGATTTGTGTAAATACACCATGCTAGTAAACATTCTGACAGACATTTTTCCGAATAAGAGCACAAAGTGACGAAGAGAGAGTAAGAGAGACACAGAACACGCAAAGATGCCGACAATAACAGCGGCAATTCTCGATCGTTTGCATATTATCGATCTCCTGTGATACCCACACTATGAGCAGTGGAACATATTTCAACTATTATAGAAAGAGACCGCACGCATAGAGAAAAAACACACAGTAAAAAAGAATAAGAAGAACATTTTTCTTATGTCTCTGTCAATCATTCTTTTTATTGTTTTGTTAAGGATATTAGCTGTTAAGAATTTGTGAAAACATATTTTTCTTCTTTACAACTGCTATTCACTTACTCATGAATATAAAATAAGCTTCTGGACAAGAAGATTTATTTGTGTGATAGTACTACTACATGCTTATTAAACTGACAAGGATGAAGACACAAATTTTTTTTATTTCTAAGTGCATTTTTTTCAATGAAAGAGTTACTCATGTATATATAAAATCGTTCATCTAAAAATAATCATTATATGATTTCAAGAGATAATAAATAAATGAAAAACAAATATGTTTCGGATCTTGGATAAAAACAAAAAAAAAGCAAGAAAGCAACGATAATATTATTATTATTATTATCAATTACACAAATTGCAAAAATAATATATAAATATATGATATAAAGTGTGTCATTATCAAACTAAAGATAAAAGCAACATCAACTTATACAAACTTTTACTTTCATTTTCTTTGTACCTGCTGTTATATTATTTTTGTTATTACCATTAACGATAGCAGAACTAATTGTGGCTAAAAAAAACCCTACCATTTTTTTTCGATAAAAATATCTAGTCAATAAGTGCACTTCAATAGAAACTAATGCATTGGTAACAAGCAATGAAAATACAACTTGTTGCTGTCCATCATCACAATTATTTTTTACTGTCGAAGTGGTTTGTTGTCGTGATTCTTTCTCTTCTACTCTTTTTATTTCTTTTTATCATCTTGTTTACTATTACGCCCAATATTCTTCCTATCTCTCACAATTTCTCAATGACTACTATTAATAAATATAGTTTTAGAGAGAGAAAGAGAGAGAGAGATGATTGTCACATCAGATCACTAGTAATGCACATATGAAAAGTAAATCCAAAATATTGTCGAAATAAATCAATCTTTATATTTCTACTAAAGTTTTTATACAAAATATTCTTTGATTACACCTGATCAACTACTTAATAAGAAAACAAAACCTACATAAAACTTTTGCTTCTCGAAAGGGTAAAATAAAATCAAAAGTTCCAATAAAAATAATTCTATCACATATATTTCTCGTCGTTTTCATAATGTACGTGAAATTTCAATGTGATTACGTTGTGACAGTTTGTTTCTTTACGTAAAGAAATTGTCTATCGCCCCTTTTTTTTTCTAACTACTGAATAATTAACAAGTCATTTAAATACGTTTACTGATTTACTTCTTTTTTCTTTTTGTTCTCTCTCTCTAAATTTATCATAATATCAATAAAAATACCATAGCTTTTCTTTTTTAAATACTTAGCTAGAATCGATAATTAATGTATAAAAATAAGAGACTCAACGAAACGTGTAAAGTGTCCACTACCCACTAGAAATCTTCTCATTCTAATAATGAGTCTAGTTGATTAAGGATAAAAATCAAAAGAGAAAGATCTTCATCATGCTTCTTTACAAAGCACATTCCCTAGACAAGCTAAAGTCATTTGTCTTTTTAGAGACCATAGAATAAAAAAAAAGCATATAGAAGAGTAACGCATAAACATCAAATCATCATCATAACCTAGCTTTTCTTTTGTTCGTTCATACACTTGTTTTTTTCAATCTGTTTTAAGTCATTGACAAAAAAAAAAATTACATCGATCATTTTTTGACTCTACTCATTTCCTTTCTCACTTTTTCATTCGTACCCATTTTCCTTTTTTGTCTAACTCGGGAAACTATTAACCTATTTACGGAAATTCTCATTTACAAACTATCGTTTGACAATGAGTGTACAAACCTCCAAAATGGACTTCATTTACTTAATAAAACATTGTATAATGAGTTTCTTAACAGAGTATAATTAATTAAAATGTTTGTAGGTGTATAATTTAATATATTTGTAAAATAAGGATACTTTTGTTCTCTTTTATTTTGATTAGATATATCTGTTTAAAATATCAATATGTATTTTATCATAATAAATATTAATTAGATTTTTTTCTTATAATCGTATACTAGATATAAAATAGAAAAATATTTGAAATCTTGTGTTTTTTTTCTTATATCAAAAATAAGCATTCTGTGTAATAATAGAGATGACTGGATCAGAAGAATAGAATAAGTAAAAATACAGCAAAGATTTATTTAGCCTCTTCATCATATTCCGTATATAATTTAACAATATTATCCCTACACATAATCTATTATTACATCAGTAAAAAATAAAACATGAATGTTATATAATAAGTTCACTGAGATGAAAAAAAAGACTTTTTAATTTAAAGGTGTTTTTCTTCTTACAATAAAAGAAATTACATTGAATTCATATTTCATCAAAAAATGATTGTGTTGTTTTTGTATCATTTTCTAATGCATCTTTTATGTTTCTTCTTCATATACTGATTCCCCTTGGGTATTTTTTGATACTACAATCATATAATATACTATTTACCTTAATCAAATATATGAATATTGTCTAATATTTTTGTTTTTTTACTTTTACAACAAAAACACATTGTTACAGATTAATTTGACAAAATTGTTTTTTACGAAATAGTTTGTTTTTCAATTAAATACTAAAACAGATTATAATTTTGAAATTTCAAATTAATAATTAGATCAAAGTTTTAATCAATTACTTCTTTCAATAAAGTGAATGAATGCCTTTAGGAAACAAGCACTTGAACAAATAAATATTTAATACCTGTCTCTATCTTTATCTGATATTATGCTATCATACTACGCAAAAAAAAACCAAAAGACACACGAACTTCTACAAAATTGATGCGTGGTCATAATAATTATAGGATTCATGACGTCTGTCGAGATCCCAGAGGAATAAACCTTCGAGAAAAGTACATTTTGTAGGAGTCTGTCTGAACGTCATGACTATTTCTTAATATTATATTGAGTTTTAGCTATTACTTGAAAATAATAGATAGTCCACTTGTGAATAAAGATTCCGAGAAGATTATTTATTTTCAGTTTATATTAAAATAAAGTATTATTGGTGCTTATATATGCATATAATTAAACCCTGGATTTTGTAATTCAAGACATGCTAGAATTCGATCATTGGCAGTATACTGTGAATCCTAAATTTAATCTTTCACAGATCTTTAGTACAATGCAAATGAAGAAGACAACGTAGATACTACACTCTATGTTTCTAGAATAAATTCGAGATGCAATGCTGACATAATGCATCACTACCATTGTTCTACTCGTTGAAATAAATTATATTTTTGCACAATATTTCTTCAGCCAATCGTCTATTTCTCAATGAACTCGTACTCTCCAATATGTATTACTGTTGTTAGAGATATTTGAATAATTGCATCCGAAATTCTTCGTATCAAAAAAATGGTTGAATTTGGGCACACTAAACCCTGGATTGACAATCTATTCCCAAATGTAGTGCATGTGTTATACTTGTAAAGTGTTTTGTTGATTAAAAACATAACGTATAATAAAGACAAGTAAGTAACATCAATGTGACAGATAAGACAGGTTATTGAAGAATGTAGTTTATTGACTATTCAGCATATAAATTTAGCATCAAGTGATTAAAGGTAAAAAATGCAGTTACTTTTTAATCATAATCCTTCGAGAATTGAATCTACAAGTGATATTAAGTGCATTTTTTTTTGCTTGACTCTAGTCTGTTCTCTTCAACATTAGTCATTGTTAAAAAAAAATGTTAATTGTTTTTTGCATTGATAAAACTTTAAACGTTGTAAACATTGTCTATATGTTTATTATTAGCCGATATTTTGATTCTCGTACAGTATACAAATGATTATCTGTGTCAGTGAAATCGAAAAAAGAATAAATACTTTTGAATATTATTCTAGTTGTATCACTTTTTTTTCTTTGATAGATTTTAAGAGTTTAGAATTTTTTGAATACTAATCAATTGAATGTATGACACTATTGAAATGTTTTCTTGAAGTTTTTTTTTATTCAATTCAAATGAAGGAAACAAAAAAAAACAATTCTTGTTAGTTCATATGAATATTTATAATTTAATATTCATCTTGTTGTTCATCATTATCTGCATCAAGTGTATCAATTCCAACTTCTTCATAATCTTTTTCAAGTGCTGCTAAATCTTCACGAGCTTCACTAAAATTGAAAACAAACTAAAATTTTATGTTAAAATAAAACATAAAACTTTTACCTAAATTCACCTTCTTCCATTCCTTCACCAACATACCAATGAACAAAAGCACGTTTGGTATAAAGTAAATCAAATTTATGATCAAGACGTGCCCAAGCCTCTGTTAAAAATACAATATAATATATATATTTCTTTCTCCAATGATAAGAATATTACCAGCTATAGCTGTTGTATTTGAAAGCATACAAACAGCACGAGGTACTGGTGCCATATCACTACCAGGTACAACACTTGTCGGTTGATAATTAATTCCAACTTTAAAACCAGTTGGACACCAATCAACAAATTGTATTGAACGTTTTGTTTTTATTGTTGCTACAGCTCTATTTACATCTTGTGGTACAACATCACCTCGAAATAAAAGACAACAAGCCATATATTTTCCTAGAAATAGTTTTTAATTTTTATCAAATATGAAAATTTATTATTATTTTTTTCTTCAAATACCATGTCGTGGATCACATTTAACCATTTGACTTGTTGGATCAAATACAGCATTTGTAATTTCACTAACGGATAATTGTTCATGCATAGCTTTTTCAGCTAGAATAAAAGAGAAAAAAAAAAGCAATAAAGAATTTTTCTTTTCTGTGTACCATATTAATTTTTATTTTACCACTAATAATCGGTGCATAAGTAGCTAATGGAAAATGAATACGAGGATATGGAACAAGATTTGTTTGAAATTCATTTAAATCAACATTAAGTGCACCTTCAAAACGTAATGATGCTGTTATAGATGAAACAATTTGTGCAATAAGACGATTTAAATTTGCATATGATGGTCGTTCAATATCTAAATTTCTTCGACATATATCATAAACAGCTTCATTATCAACCATAAAAGCACAATGAGAATGTTCAAGTGTTGTATGTGTTGTTAATATTGAATTATATGGTTCAACAACTGCTGTTGAAATTTGTGGTGCAGGATAAACAGCAAATTCAAGTTTGGATTTTTTTCCATATTCAAGTGAAAGTCTTTCCATAAGTAATGAAGTAAAACCACTACCAGTACCACCTGAAAATATCATAATATTTTTTCTCAACTTTTCATGCTCAAAAAAAAAGCAACGATTTGGGATCAGCGATGGAACTGATCTGAGTTTTTTATGACTGTTGCCAGTCTATTGATCAGGCTGAGACCTATACCGATACTGAACTGACGAATTGTCCTACTATTCCGTCTGTAGATAGTGATATTTTACGTAGTCAACTTTCAACAAAATTTCATTATACGTTCTTGATGAGATTATAAGAGTAAAAGAATAAATAAGATAAATTGGTACTCGTTACATCTCTGATGGTTTCGGAAGATATTCATTAAACCAGGGTATTAAATAGGCCGTTTCTTACATAGCGGACTATTTTTATCAGACACGTGAACATGACTTATTTTCTGTCCAAAATGAATTTTTTTCTTAGAAATATTAACTGTTTGTACTCAAAAATAAGTTTGATGAAAAAAGACTATTTGCGATGGCAAATCAATGAAGGGAATTCTTACCTTGAGCTTCTATGAGAAATCTTTTTATGTTGAAAATTAACAAATGATACATCTGATATACAATCTTTTAACCTGATTCCAAATATATGTGTATTTTTATTTCAAAATGCTTCCGTGATAAAAAAATTCATGAAAAGCCTGTATCTCAGTCCGAAAGTATTTGTGCATCTTTGCGCTGACTGAGTGTGTATCTCAGATAGAAAAGAGCATTTTCTAAAAGTTTCATCGATATTGGATTAGTGAAAAAAAGTGGCGACAACGCGTTTACTAAAGGCAACTCTTCAGAAAACGCTTAGCATCAGAAGAATAATCATTGTTTTAGGACGAAATCTTTTGTTATAAACTGATGGACGAACTTTCTAGTTTTAGGTCATAGATGATTTATTAGCTATTTTTTTAATATTCTACAAAAGAATGATATTTTTCTCTATAGATGCTGAATTCTTAATTTTTTTATACCGAGAAAATGAATAACAAGTTCAGTAGTACCTCGGAAAGTTTTCAAAAAATGATTACTTATTAATAGAATTGTTTTTTGTAATATGCAGTAGCTTTAAAAATTGACCGCATATATTTAATTTCGACCTTTTTCTCGTAATGGTAACTCGCATAAAGAATTCAAATACTGATTTGATAAAACACGAGACATCCTTTAGTTCTATACTACATTTTTTGACGTCACTACATTGACGCCAAGAAACGTCTATCCACGTGTTTTTCGTTATCCCCTAAGAGAAAACTACACAAAAAGCACTTTTCGAGCTCTCTCAAAGTTTTATATGTAGTGAAGCACTCGGGGATGTGTCATTTTGTGGAGACAAAAGTAAATCTTTTACTTCCGAGTTTCGGGTGCTGGAAAATTAGGTTTTGTATTTTCTAGAGATCGTGAAATTTGAGAATATTGTGAAAGTTTTATTTTGCTGAAGTTCTTGTTTGAAACAATTTTCTTTATTCGAACCACTACTTGGATTCTTTATACAAGTTACTACTATGGAAAAAAAACTAAAATTAAGTCTAGACCATCAATTTTTAAAGCCACTGTAATAGTAAAAAAAAAGAGTTTAATTAGGAAAAATCGAGAGTGCAGCTTCATGTGCTCGTTAAATAAAAACAAGGTTAGGTTATAATGAAGTTTTTAAACAACAAGTAATGAAAATCATTAAAACCTATTGGCAAAAAATGACGTACTAAATAAAAAATCATGTGGTTGATGAAAAGTCACACCACCAGCTATTATCTCAATTTCAATTTTTTGGACAAAAGTTGACTTTTGTAAGGGAATGACTTGAATCAGTGTTTGTTTTTTCTTGTTCTAAACTTACCTCCAAATGAATGAAATATTAAAAAACCTTGTAAACCATCACCTATAAAAAAAACGATAATAATTAATTAATAAGTTTACTTATGAAATTTTACATTGATCAGATAATTTTCGAAGACGATCAAGTACAAGATCAATTATTTGTTTTCCAATTGTATAATGACCACGTGCATAATTATTAGCTGCATCTTCTTTATCAGATATTAATTGTTCAGGATGATCTAAAGATATAATTTACTATGATGAATTATTTTATTTTAATCTTACAAAGAGATTTATAAGGACCAGTTCGAATAACATCAATAACAGATTCTTCAAGATCGACAAAAACAGCACGTGGAACATAACGATTACCTGTATGATGAAAAAATGTATCAAATGAATCATTTTTATCATTTTTTCCTTTTTTTATCATTTGTCCATCTGAATCAATACCATGTTCAAGACAATATCTATTTTATTTATTGTTATCAAAAAAAGAAACAACAATAAGAAATATTATTAATGAATATTTCTTACAATTCCCAACAAGCATTTCCAATTTGTACACCAGCTTGACCAACATGAACACTAATGCATTCACGCTAAAATTTTAATCAATTTTTTTATATTTTGAAAATTTATTTTGCTTTTTTTCAAAATACTGTACCATTTTTGATTAAAACACTAAGTAAACGTTTGTATTTACCCAATATGAAGAGGAAAAAAAAGCGTTAAGCTTCTGTGTTCAATTTGACCTATGTCTCTTGGTCACAGTCCATTGATCATACAAAATCTCTCATCCGTGATATGAAAAAACAGGATAAAAACGAACGATCAAAAATATCTCATCAACAAATACGAACATATTTTTCTTTTCATAAAATCTTTTAACATTATTCCTATGGGATTACAATATGAAACGCGATGTAACTACTGTTATTAATCTCCTCAAATGGCTGATTTTTTGTCAATTTTTTACAGCTTCGTACTAAATTTGAACCGAAGCCGGATTATAAAACACATTTGCCTTTCTCTCGTAGAAAGAGAGTTAAAAATAAGCCTGATAGCAGGCCACCTATTGTAGGAGGAACTGGATTCAATCGACAATCCTGCTCATACTTGAAGATCTATTAGATGAAATGCTTCTAAGACCAATAGTTTCGGTTTCTCAATAACAAAAACTTGCGATGAAAAGAGAACGAATAATAGCAATCTAAAAAAAGAATCTATCATTGAAAGAGATGATTCAGGTAAACTTTTTGATCGTTTTAAAGTAATTTTAACAGTTCGTATTACGTATAAATACTGAAATGAAAACACCAATGAACTGAAAATACGATAATAAGAAGAATATTGTTATATATATATATATACAATTTTCATTATTATCTCTTATCATCTAATTTTCAATATGTATTATGACAACATTAAATGATGCTTCATGAAATCAATTCGAAATTAATTCAACGTAACAATTAAAAAGAAAGACATCACATGCATTTATTCTTTGGTATTTTGTGTAGAGAATTTTATTTAGAACAAGAATTTTTCACGATGAAAATGATTGCTAACTTACCGGGAATAGGATCTCTGAAAAACTACGAAATTGAGGTTTTTACCTCCTAGGATTGGCAGTCACGATTCTATTTGAGTTGACCAGGATGATAGAACAAATACCGATCTACGAAATGAAAATGCCTTCCAGCTCTGTAAGACGTTTTTTCGATCAAGATGCATCAATATTACAAAACACACAAAAAAGATATTTCCAGAAAAATTAGTGGACAGAAAGCGACTTTATTGCCTTCCGTAAAGTTGATGTACCTTGGCAAAAATAAATGTCGCAGAGAACTGTAACGTGTTGTAATTTGTAGAGAGTTATTTGTTTCGTAATTCTGTGTAAGTCAAACCGTATTGTAATCATCAATTCTAGGAGTTGAATAAATTTGTTTTGCGGATTTTTCAGAAACCATATTCTTAGAAATTAGCAATCATTTTCATCTTCACTATTTGTATTCTTCTTACAAGAAAACCATTTTTGGATCGAGACTATCTCAAATGATAAACTGCGGGAAGTAGTGTCAAAGCCTAAGTTGGTTCGGTTGTTTGAAACCTTATCTCCTGACATATCGATTTTTTCCTGAATGTTTTACGTGAAGTCTGTTATTCTTTTCAGGTCAGCACGAACATCGAATTGTGAGTTTTGACTTAAAAATTTTGCAATAACCTAATATCATTAGGAGAACTTTGATGCAAAGTTTCAAGTGAAAACTTACAATTCGATCTCCATGGTAACCTGGAAACAACAACAGGTTTCATTTAAAAAATTTTAGTACAGATTCAATATCTAAAGAACGAAGATTTACACAACTGAACCATCTTAGGTTTTAACTCTACTTACTATTTGAGTACAATCTCAATTCAAAAAGCGATCAGATTTCTTGTAGGCATTTCCTCATTAGCGAAGAAAATCCTGTTGAATAATTTTGACAAAGACTATATATATAGTCGTCGCTGAAGTGAAATTACAAACTATATCCATATATTGGTTCTTTATTAACTTAAAGAAAAAAAAATCTAATAAACATTATCTCCTCATTTCAATAAAATGATATGCTAAGTTAGTTTAACAAATAATATACACAAAGTCGTATATGATGAAATTATGTTTATACTATTTTCTTGAACATCCATCAACATACATAAATAAGAAAGGGACAAAAAGAAAAGAACAAATAAGAAGATATATATATATATATGAGACAGAAGATAAATGAAAAAATTTTAGTCAGCACATAATGGTTCGGTTTGATAATTAGATAAATTTGGAGAATTACATAATGGTCGAAGTATAACTGTTGTTGATGCTGGTAATTCTTCTGGAATAGGTGTTGTATCCATTGAATCATCTTGACTAGTATTTGCAATAGCTTTTCTAATACGTGTAGCGGTAGGTTTACTATCTTCTTTTTTAACAAGAATTGTTTCAACTAAATCAACATAAGACATTAATTCATTTGCTTCATCAGCTTCGAAACCCTTTGTAAAAAAAATAAAAACAAAATAAAAACGAAAAATTTAATTTTTTTTAAAACAAACTTTTTCAATAGTTTGTTCAATAAGTTTTGTTAATAAATATCGAAGTTCATCAATATCTGTAACACAATCAACAATTAATTGTGGATCTGGTCCTTGTATTAATTCATGTGTTTGTTCTTCATCATCATAAACCATTAGTACTTGTTGACATGATGAAATTTCAGAATTAAGATATGCTATTGTACTTTCTAATTTTGTTATTGATTCACGTAATGGTTTACATGTTGGATCTTCAGATTGTTGTGTATTAGTTGTACTATTAACAATAGCATTACTTAATCGTTTACAATACCGTTCACGTTTACGACTCACACATTCACGATTTTCAATTAATGTACTCATATCACGATTAATACCAGCAATAAGTTTTCGACGACGAATTGCATTTGTAATCTATAAATATTTCACATGAAATAAGAAGAAAAAAAGAATAGAAAAGATTCTATTGAACATACGCCTTGTTGAATAGCAGTATAATGTGCACTCATCTCTTTTGTTGTTGCACGCACTTTACCTGAACGCATTTGACGTCGTAATAAATGTACCTGAAAAATAAGATTTTGTCAAAAAAAAAAACAAGTTTTCAAATGCATACGGTAGAATCTTTCACGACTATCACAGATATTCTCAATAACGTCTCTTTCTAATCACAGACCGTGACGAAAGTTTATATGAGTTACTTTCTTATCGCATTTCTAAAGAATTAAGTATGAAGAAATGTATTCCAAAATAAATAGTATAAAATAATCTCTCTTTGATTAGCAACAAAAGATGCATTTTAATTCCGCAAGTATTGTGCTAACAGCTTTTATTTGTAAATTTATTTTAAAAATCAATTATATTTTAAGTTATGATGAAACATGAAGATTTACTGTTCAATGATCTATCATCTTTATAGAAAAAGTTTGACTTGCATGTCTTTTATCAGAACTAGATCGAAGTGGATCACGCAACACATTCTATAGATAGAGTGTGTCTCAAGCGATAGGCTTGGAAAACAGTATCACTGTCTTATACAAGACGAGACTATTTTATTTCTTTAGTGAAAGGATTAGAAAAATTTTTCCATGTGCCTTCGATTATGTCCGTCCACTTACAATTTAGATGAATCGGTTTGTTATACGTCTCATCAAAAGATAAATTCAAACTATTCCTTCATATTTGTTCAATAAAAATAAATATGCATAACGAATATTATATATCGAATTCATAAATAACAATAATCTCGTTTTCATTGAATACAAAAAAAAATTAATTTTCATGTTTATGAAAATTCCATAAAACATAACTTCGAAAGAGTTAATTCTAAGCAAAAACTCACCTCAATGTTTTTCAACATTCGTGATTTCTTTGAAAGATCCTTAGAAAACTTTTTCTTTCTAGAATTTAGTCGATTTCTCTTTACTGTTCATTTCAATCTAGAAATTTCATTAAATGTGACGTTAAAATAACAGTACTCAAAAGCCATAACATTAGAAAACAATGTCGATTGACGCTAGAATTAGATTTAAGAAAAATTTTATTAGCTCTATAAAAATAGCAAAGAAGTTTAATTCTATTGAATGTACTAGATCTACATTCATACATTCCGAATTTTTTTTATATTGTGCTCCGCTTAAGAGTGATACATGCTAGATTAGATAGTATGGATTGTGAATACCTGATTTTTATATCAATAAAACTATCAGTATATTTTACCTCTTGTTGTTTACGTTTAAGAATCATTTCTTTTTGTTTATGTTGAGCACGTAATGTTCGAATTTCATTATCTTTTTGCATTTGTGTCTATAAAATAAAAACAAATATACAGAATTTTTTTTTTGTATATGAAATATATACTCGTTTAAGTGTAGCAATTTCTCTTGCTTTTGCTTGTTCAGCTTGTTTATGTCGTGTAAATTCTTGACGTAATTCACGTGTTAATTGAACTTTTATTTTACGTAAATCTTTTAATTCATTTGTATGTTTAGATAATTCTTTTCTATAATATTCACCATCTTTTAAACAAATAGCATATTGTGCACGTAATGTTGATAATTCATTATTTTCAATTTCTAATCGACGAATTTTTTCTTCATAATCACGTCTAGCTAATTTTAATTCTTCAATATTTTGTTGATCACGTCCAATGGTATCTAAATTTTGTTTTTTTTTTTTTTTTTTTTTTGAAGAAACAAAAAATATTTACAAAATTATTAATAAATAAACATACTTAATTTTGTTACAGCAACTTGTTTTTCATCTTCAGCATTATGTATACGTTCAGAAAGTAATTTTATACGTTCTTCATATCGTTGTCGTATAAGTTCACTACGTTTACGTGCATTTTCAAGCATTTCAAGACATTTTTGTTTTGCATTTATTTCTGTTGTTATTATTAATAGTTTTTCTTCTTGTACATCAGCTTAACAAAAAAAAGAATGTTAGTAAATCTCTTGAAAATTAAAATGTAAAATATGTATTGTTTATCATAAAGAGATTGCTTTATTCTATTGATTCTAGGACATATATTATTAAAGCATCGATTACAGTTCGTAACGATCTCTGTCGTGGTTGTTTGAAAGGATAATACTTACATTCACTTTGAGCATCATCATCAATAGCTGTTTGTACTTGTTCATCATCATCTTCACTATTAATAATATGTTCTTGTTCTTCAATAATTGGCATATTTGAACGACTATCAATTGTTTCTGTTGATGGATTTGTTGATAGAGAATAAAGAGCTTCAATTTTACGTTTTTTAGGAATTTCATGTAGTTCTTGAGGTGAACCTGGAATTGTACTAAAATCAATACGATTTGATTTAGCTGAACCACTAAAAAATAATTAATTAATAATAATGAAATTATTTTATTTTCAAAACAAACTTTTCACGAAGTAATTGTTCTTCACGTCGAAGACGATCAATTTCATGACGAATATCTTCAATACATGGTTGTAATTCATCTGAACCTATTGAATTTTGATTAAATTCATTTGATAATGTTTGATCAATTGAAACGGATCCTAAATTAATTGAATCGATATTCAAAATAATAAATTATTTTCGTATAATTTTGAAAACGATTTGCGACATATTGAAGGAAAAAAAAACAATAAACTCCTTGCTTTTTTTTAATTGTTACTTATAAATGTTAAATACGCAATATGAGATTTTAACTCTTTCGAATATAATTCAAATTAATTATGATTTCGTAAAGTTTTTCTTTTGTTATTATGTTATTCTATCAAATTTTATTTCTTTATTCGAAAGTATACAAAATTTAGGAAAGATAGAAGTGTCTCTATTCGGTGAATAAGGGTAGCAAGTTTGATATATATGAAACTCGTGAAAATATTCCGAGAACATTCTATTCTTTAGAATATATAATGAAAATTTAATCGGTTGGAAATTCAATTCTCAGTAATGACTGATCTACTCATTATAAAGTTTTATATTCTTCAATTCTTTTATTAAATCTTAAATGTCATTTTCGAATACATAAAAAAATTTCTCTATTAGATTATTAGAATTACTCTTTACTTACTTGTTGATAAACGACTTTTTCGACGATTTGATATTGGACTACGTTTACGAAGTATACTACTAACATCATTCATACGTGATAATCGAGATCTAATAATTTATAAATCTTATTAAATCAAATTAAAACAAATTTCATATTATCTTACTGAATTTCATCACTTTTTAATAAACATTGATTTAATGCTTGATTATAATCAAATGTTGTATCATTTATTTGTTGATGATCACGAACAGTTTCTAGTTCATTTTTTAATGTTTGTGATACCATATTTGTTTCATTTATTGAACGTTGTATTGTATATATATATGAACGTATACGTTCAAGTTCTTGATTTAATGCACTATTACTCGTTTGATCGAATTCACTCTGAAAAATTGTATTTTTGTATTTATTGGAGAGAGAGAGAGGCGCATAAAGATTATTATTAGATCATCTTCAGTTTCCTTTCGTGTCGAATTTTATTTGAAATCTCATTAGTAACAAAATAAAGTGATTTCTGAAGGATGCAGATCTAGTTTATCTTTTCCGATGGATATAGTTTTCAATTGGAAATGTCTTTGTATGGGAATGCTTTTAAAAGTCACTATGAATCATGTATTTAATCATACAAACATGACTACGAATAATTTTTGAGCAAAACTGTATCTAGATCTTTATTTATTTATCAAAAGATTTTGCATAAAATTTTACTTATGAATGAAATGAAACTGAAAATGAATCAGATTAGATCATTATGTATTTTTATTCTTTTTCTTACTGATGATAAATGTTCATTTTTATCAACTAATGCACGTAATCGTTCGATTTCCATTTGTAATTGTATGATTTGTCGACTATGTTTATCTTGATTTACTTTAACACGATTACGAATATTACGTGCACGTTGAGCATAATTAAGTGTACTTTTTGTTTCAGAAAAATCACGATCAACTGGTGATATACAAGCTATCATTAATGTTCGACTAAAAAAAAAAGACAAAAGTTTGTTTTTTTTTGTAAATAATCAATATTTTAAATTTACCTATTGCCACCTAATGAATCTTGTAATAAACGAGTTAATTTTGAATCACGATATGGTACATGTGCTCCTTTTTTCATTGGATCACCTAAGATTGATATCACATTACCGAGAACAAGCTAATAATAATTAAATAATTAAAAGAAAACAAAATATTTATCTTAATATACCAAACCACTATTAATACTAATTCCTTCTTTAGCACGTTGACCTGTTGCACCTGTTCGTTTTAAACTTTCTGATCCAGCTAAATCAACAAAATGAATTTTAGCACGAATTTGTTCACGTATATTTGTATCTGATGTCTAAATATATAAATTAAAGAAATAAATATTAGAAAAAATTTTTATTTTCATTTATTTTAATTATATATACTGATGAAACAACACGTTCAAATTGTAAATTTACAGTAAATATGGCATGTGATCGACTTGATACACTGTTCATACGTGTTGATGCTGTTGTTCGACAAAGAGCACCTTCTCTTAAACAATCAAGTGTCTAGAAAATAGAAATATTAGATAAAACATTTATTCTTTATATAGAAATTAAAGATGTGATAACTTCAATTTTTTTGACAATGAAGTCTAGTGATTAGTTCTTCTCATATGAGTTGAATAATTGAATATCTAATATTCTCGTAGTTCTAAGTTTCCGACAGCTCAATTCTAGCATATTAGTGTAGTTCGCTATAGAGTATTGCTTGGACACAACTTTTTTGTACCCGTGCATTACTATAAGACATCAACATTTAAAACACATTTTTAAAATTTTATATGAATTGCACTATTAGCAATGATGTTTATACTTCTATAAAACGTTAATTTTCAAAGTCGTACTCTACTCAACTACATGGCCTGGAAGAGATAAAAACAGATGTACAGTGGTTTCAAAGCAGAAAACAAGAGAAAGACTACTTTCGCTTTTCAGTACGAAATGGTGCTTGACAAGAGACTCATTGTTCTGATATCTTTTTTACAACTGTAGCTCGAGAGGATATAGGTCTGTTGATTATCGCCTAATCCACACTCTCCAGTGTGAAGAGCTGTGCTTCGCTAAAAAACTGATTGGCTTTTCTTTGGAGTTTATAGCTATTGAATCATATACTGCGTATCTGTGCTTCATAAAATAGGTGTTCGCTTCTCAGAAAAAAATTTAAATTCATCCAATTTAGTGTGAGTGATGGTAATCATTATATAGATTACTAACACTATTAGTTACTGGTATTCTTTTAATAAAATTAAAATAACAAACCTCTTGTGCCGTAGTAACAAATCTTGTTGTAATATTTGTCACTGCTATTTCTCCATTACTATTTTCAAATACGACATGTTTATCAATATTTTTTTGTGAACGAAAATCAATATTTTCTTTATTAAATAAATCATAAATATTTTCATTATAAATCTATTTTATGAACAAAAAAAAAAAAACAAATAATAAAAACCAAAAAAAAAAATTCGATAAATTCTATTGATATTTACTTCAATAAATTGACATGAAACTACACATTTTGCAAGTGTAATACCTTTTAATTCTGCTTCACGTTCATAATTTGCACATCTTTGAAATATATGCATAATGGCACGAGGTAAAATACCTTCTTTCGAAGGATCCATATATTCAATTCCACTACCCATAGTAAAAGTTTTTCTATATAAATAATAAAATAAAATCTTTCGAAAAAATTTTTCTTCGTTATATAATCAAATACCCAGAACCAGTTTGACCATAGGCAAGTATAGATGCACTATAACCTTGAAAACATCCTTCTATCATATCATAAATACATTCACGATAGAGATCTTCTTGACTGATTTCTGATAAAAAAACATGATCAAATGTAAAAGCTGTACTATTAGCTAAAATAATCTCATTTGTTGTTCGTTGTACATCAACACATGTTTGACATAGATCTTGTTGTTCATTATTTGATAATGGACGAACACTGAGAGAAAATTTTATCTTCGTTTATCTTTATATATATATGTATTAGATTTTCTTACCGAACAGCAGCTTTAACACAACTGGCAATTTCTTTATTAGGATTTGCCAATTCCATTTTATCGAATACTGGAATACAACATGGGCAAAGACGTAGCAAGCAAAAAAAAACGATTTCAAGAGACAAAGAACTTAATTAGGACAAAGAATCTTGCTCGCGCTAGTTAATATCACATGCGTTATTTTACAGTTGAATATATTTTATTCGAGAGAATTTTTGCATTATTAATAAAAACTACTAAAAGATTCTTTTTTTTTTTTATAAAGTAACTTAATTTTGAATTTATAATAGATGTCACTATTAATATATAGCATTTTATTTTAATATTTTATTTGAACAAAGTTTATTTTACTTATTTTACTATTAAAAAACGTTTAATTTAATGAATAAAAAATTTTTTTTTGTAGTAATATAATTTGATAGGTCAATCTATATTACCAATTAATTGATCAATGAGAACAAAAAAAAATGACGCGAGGAGGAACAGAATTAGTTAGTCTTTTTTTTTCTTTCCTTTGATTACATTTTTGTTGAGAAATAGTAGCACAACAGTGCAATTTACATGATCATATCTTATAGATAGAATAATTCACTATAATAAAAAAAACAATATTTTCTATAGACATCTATCATGGACAGTGACCAAGAGTCATCTGAAGTAAAACAAACAAAATTGTCTTATATTTATTTGTATTAAACATTTGTCGTCGCCTTTTTTTTTTTATTATTATTCTAGTGTCCATTATGTTTGGAAGTTCTCGAAGCTGATGATTTAACCTTTTTTCCATGTACATGTTGTTATCAGGTAGAAACAATTTTATCGAAAAAACAAAAATATTTAATGAATAAGTTCGAATGTTTTAGATTTGTCGATTTTGTTGGCATCGTATACGAACAGATGAAAATGGTTTATGTCCAGCATGTCGAAAAGTAAGATAAACTATTATGAGTCATATTTCAGAAAGAACGAGAAAAAAAAAATGAATGATTAGATAATCCAAAAAAACAGAACGGAACAAACTTTGAATAATGATGAACAAAAATAAAATAAAATTTTTATGTATTTAACGAACGAATTGTTTTTATATCGAATTTTCTTATATACTGTGATTTATTGAAATATATTCAAAACTCTAATTGGATTATCGCATATATTAAGACATCAATCTTTTCCGATGATATGTTGTTTAATAACGACATGTATCAATACAATGAGTTTCGTTGTTCAGTCATGATCAAAAGGGCATAGTTCAATGGTGAGTTGATTGAATGAATTGAACGTGTAATTATTATTTGGTGTTTTGTCACGATGTGGTCATCGATAATTTCAATTCTATAAAAATAATCTTTGATTTCTGTTTGTAAATATTTCTTTATAAAAATTGAAACAAATATTTCGTAAAACAAAAGTATCTCTAACTGTGAGAAAAAATTTGAATTTTATTCAATCGAAATATAAAAAGTTTATTTCGTAGTTGTTATGTTTATGATCAATAGATTGTTATGGTTTTATTAGTTTAGACAAAAAAAAAACAAAATTTTCTTTGTATTTGGTTTTTTTTCTCCTAGAAAAATGAAGCTGTACATAAATATTTTATGCAAAAAAGAAAAATCTTATAAATTATTCCTTTTTCTGTCTCTTTTTTTTAGCCATACAGTGAAAATCCGGCACAATTTAAACCATTAACTGAAGAAGAGTAAATTTCAATTTTTTGTTTTTTTTTTTTTTTGAATTTTTTAAGGTTATTATTCTAGAATTCAACAAGTAAAACGTGATAGAAAATTAAAAGAATCAAATAAAAAACCAAAAATAACCGAAAGTCGAAAACATTTAGCTAATCTTCGGTATTAAAAAGATTCTTTGTATTTTTTTTTTTACTGAAAATTATTTTTATTTTTGTTATCCTCTAGAGTTGTTCAACGTAATCTTGTATTTGTTAATGGTCTTCCATCGCGTTTAGCTGATACTGAATTATTAAGACGCAATGATCATTTTGGTAAATATGGTAAAATAGTTAAATTAGTTACATCACCAGCACACAATGGACAATTAAATTCTATATGTGTATATATAACATATTCACGTTCAGACGAAGCTTTACGAGCTATACAATCTCTTTGTAATTATCATGTTGATGGTCGAACATTAAAAGCAACATTAGGTACAACAAAATATTGTAGTCGATATTTAAAAGGTGCAACATGTCAAAAAGCTGATTGCCTTTATTTACATGAATTAGGCGATCCATTAGCAAGTTTTACGAAAGAACAAATGCAACAAGGGTAAATAAAATTATGATAAAATTTAATATCTAAAAGGCTGTTAATAAAATTCCTGTGGGATTCAAATGTAACATACGATATAACTGCTAATCACAGGGAGATTACTTTATTCTATCTATCGTGGGACATATTTCTTCATCATATATTTACTTAATTTTCCAGAAATGCAAAAATGAAAGTAAGGTAGTGAAAAAAACGTTTAACCACGTTATATATAATTTTAAGTATTTAGCTTCAATACAAATAGCGATCTTAAATAACTTATAGAACAATGATGGCATGATTTTATGTCTCAAAAGATTATTATTTTTTTGACGACACTGTTTTAAAGAAAACAAAATGGGGATTCGTCGCATTTCATAGGACCTTAAGTTACAAGTAGTACAGAAACTGAAAAAAGGCTACGGTTTTTGTTGTAGTTTTAACTTTTTAAGAAAAAATCATAGAAAATACGGCGAACCCCAATTTTGTAATCTTTGATATGATATTATTTAATAATAACTTCGACAAAGTCAGCTGGATCGTGAATACTACCGTACAGGGTTATTTATATTTTTTTTAGGAACGGAAGGGACTAATAAGTCGATAGAAAGTCACTGAAGCCTGCTCCAATCCTATTCACTTTACAATAGCATTGCTTTTTTTATTTTTATTTTACTTTCTGCCAGAGAAAGACAAATGATCTTTCGAAATCCGGTTGCTGTTCAAAGTTACCATGAAAACTGTAAAAAAGATTAATAAAGAGTATTAAGAAGTCTCATTCTTCTAATTGAGAATTCTGGATTGGCATCTATCACGACTAGGTGAGAGTCCAAATTTTCAGCCCTATTCTTCAATACTCTTGTTACATTGTGTTTTACAAAAGATCAACCTTTGTTATATTGTCTAGTCTTCATCTTGAATATGAACGAAAACTGATGGAACAGTATACGAATAAAACAATATCAGATACACCAAAAACTGGACGAACAACAGTTAATGGGTAAAATTTTTTGTTTCTCTCTTTTTTTTTTGTTAGAAATAGTTTTTTTTTTCTGGTTGATATAGAAACAAAAGTGAATCATCACAAAAACGAAAAGGACCAACACCATTATTAACAACAACGAATGATTCAAATACAACAATACAAACGTCAAATATACTCAATGGACATTCAGATTTAGAATCTGGTGATGAAACAAATAATAATAATAATATTACTACTACGTCAAATCATCATACATTGAATGGATATCATAATGATACATTTACTAGGTAAATACTGAAAATATAGTGTGATGAATATGATTGAAATTCTCCGAAAAAAGAAAACAATGTAGTAGCGATTAAAATTAAATTAGATTATTTCTAACTTGGACGCAAATATTGGAAAAAATAAAACAAAAAACACTTGCGTCTTCAGAGACTTTCAACTATAACAATTTACAATAAACAAATCTATTGAGCAACATAAGACAACAAAAATAAAAAGAAAACTGTAATGAAGTTCCAAATGTAATCGATAAATAAATATATTCGAAAATAGTTATTAGAATATTTCTTCTATTTTTGTTAAAATAATAAATATTCTTTTGATATTAAACTTAAAATAAGGAATCTTGTTTTTTTTTCTCTCACTAGTACAACTGCTATGAATGGTGATACTCTAAATGGTGATTCTGATATATCATCAACATCATCTCAAACATCATCTGAACATGATCCATCTCTACGAACACAAATTCCAACATATAATATATCACCATCAACTAATTGGCCAGATGAATCCGTAAATTTTTATCCTAAAAATAATATTAATAATAATAATAATCTCGTATCATCATCTCAATTAATAAATAAATCATCTGTAACAAATATATTAAATCCATCAAAAGATATTCAAACAAATGAAACAACAATGAATAATACAGTGAAAGTTTTTGATCAATTACCAGAATATAAATTATTTAGTTCAAATAGTCCATCTATACATTCAATTTTATTTGGTAAAAATGAAAATACTCAACAATTACAACGACCATTAATTAATGGTATTGATCATGATTTAAGAGATATTGAAAAGAGATTAATAGGTAAAATAAAATATTTTAGAAATATACAAAAATATTAATCATGAAGATATTTGAAGTCATTATAAAAAGTTTTTAAGAAACTTTCTCTCTCTCTCTAATTTAATATTGAAAAAAAAATGCGCTACATCTTTTCTGATAATTGTTTATTATGATATACGATGGGAATAAGAGCGTAGGTGTTGACGTTCTCCTAATCTACCTCTTACACCCATACCTTAGACTAATTTTCATTAAAATCTTTTCGAGATATGAAAATATCAAGCTATAGATCCTTTTCAATGGATAGTAATATGTATTTTTTGGAAGCTTCATATGCCGAAGGATTACTTTTGAGTTTTTTAATCGGTGTTAGTCTAATCCAGTTTTCTCTATACACAAACTTCAGAACTACGAGTTTTCAAAAAACATGACGCCTTGCGTATTAAGAATTCGATAGCTTAGTCAAATCTTTTAAAGGTTTTTGCTAGAATGCTGTGTAGTATTCATAAGCAAAAAAAAACCATTGAAATCAAAAGGGATATCTAAAGAATTTCTTTCACTATTGTAGTTAGTGCTGACTGACTACACAAGTCTGTACTTCAGTGAACACTCCTTTGATGACTCACTGTCAGTATTCACGCCAACATTATATATATCTAATTGATTGTGAATAACCAGAACGATTATTTTGAACATTAAATAAAATAATAACTTTATGAACTTGTTGCTATATTTCTTTTTTATTCTATCGTCGTCACTTTTTTTGGTATACCTTAAGATGTATTGATGACTAGGTATTAGAGGATATATATCGAAGGCAACGTCTGATCTAATATCCCCATCACATATCATAACAAACAGATCTTATCGAGATTTTATTATATAAATATTAGTTAAAGAATCGTAAGGAATTAAAATAATTTTATCACTACTTTTACTATACCCTAAGTACATTATTTTCATAAGATTTTTCTTTTTTTTTTTTTTGTTTTCTTAGAAAGTAGTCTTGATAATACATCTTACTCACAAACACAAGAAAATGACGAACTAGGTAAATACGGTTCTTTTTTTTTTATAATTGAAAATATTCATTTCGAATTTTTTCTTAAGGTTTCGATCCATGTAGTTTATTTATGTCAGCACTTGCATCTGATATTGAAGACGAACGACGACCATTATCATCACAAACATCTCTATCATATCGTCCAACATCAAATTCATATGGATTTTCATCAAATCAATTTATTTCAACAACAAATAATCCAACAATAGGACAAATCAATTCATCTTGGATGATGCAACAACAACAACAACAACATCAACCACCACAGCAACAACAGTATCATCATTATTCAGAACAACCAACAACACCACAAAGACAACAAAGATATCCACTTCCATTTAGTAAATATTTATTTTCTCTTTGATAATTCGTAGAAAATTCTTGACTTATATTTATCCATGGAGTCAATAATAATACAAATCACTAATATTTTTGTTATATTAAATTAAACTTTGAAATTCATATTACTTTACAAAAACTATAGTCTTTACATTTATTAAAATTCTTAATCAGTTCTATTAATAATTACAAGTGTTTATATGTATTCATTTTTCAAATTAAATTTTAGACGGATCATCACCTCGACAAATTTGGAATGGCAATCAACAACCATATGGATCACAGATATCAAATCGTTTAGATTTTTCAAATCAGATTCAACAACAACGACTTCCACATACACAACCATCACCATCGTCACAATATTCTCAAGCAATAAATAATACTTATTCATCTAATAGTACAGTGACCACAAATAATTGTAAGATAAATAAATACCTATGTGTTTTTTCATGAAACACAATCTTAAGAGTGAAAGATTTTGACTTTTCACAGTTCGTAGTAGACGCTAGACAGAAAGCATTACAAACCGTGATATGAGCTACTCAACGATCATTACTAATCGTGAGAGATGTCTTAACAAAGTTTAATCTCTTCCTTATAGACCTTGACACATTCTATTGACATACGATCAAAGGTTGTATATGAATAATGTCTCGTTATAATATATCAACTACTTTCTTATTGCATTTGTATAGGATTAGATAATCTACCCTCAAAATACATAGAATAAATCAATCTCTCTCTGTGATTAGCTACAGTAGCTAAATCATTTTTCACATTTAAATTCCAGATGAAATGTCTTAATAATTGTATTTTGTTTTTTGTTTAAATATTAGTACCATCAAATGATCGATGGATAAATTTACCATGGACAGATCCAGCTATTATATCACTTGGTAATAAGCTTGATACAACACCATCACAATGGTCTACGACTATGCAATCCCAGGGGTCTTCTCCATTATCCTCAGGAAATAATCTCATGGCAAATTCTCGTTGGTCACAACAACAACAACAACAACAATCACAACATATGCTAACAAATGGAATGTATATGCCATATTCAACAACATCAGGTGTCGATGATGGAAGTCGATCGTTAAGTTAAACAGTTGATCACATGCATATAAACAAAATAAAACAAAACACAAAAAAAGAAGTCTTATTATTATTTTTTTTTCTATCTATTCACTCCGTACCCGGCTGATGGCCTGTTCGTGTTTTTTTCTCTCTCTTGTACCCCATGATAATGATTTTTTTTTTTTTGCTTGTTTGTTTTCTCTATCACACTCGTTGTCGTTTATCATATATACATACACAGAAATTATTTATATTGATAATTTATTCATAGTAGTACGGAGAAAAAAAAAGAATCAGAATGATATTTAGAACATATATATGAGAATTATATATTCATACGACAATAAAACTAAAAAAGCAAATCTTATATATGAATTGCATCAAAAGTTAAAAATAACAATTGATATTTTTTTCTTTTGTTTATTGTCATCAAATTTCTTTTCTTTTTTTTTTTGTTTTTTTCATTTAGCAACTCTTTTGCTTCGTTATCTTTGTGAGTTTCTTTATTCTTGCTTGTTTTTCCTTTTTTTTCTTCGTATATATGTGTCTCCATTGACTTCCAAAGAGATGAACACAAATTATCGCATATATTCAAATAGATAAACCAAATAATATATGTCGATGAACAATATCAAAATTAAATTTTCTAAAACGAACGTAATTTTTATCTTTTCATATTGACACTAGATTTAATCAAAAATCAGTTTTTAAAATAGAATACATCGAAAATAACGCATCTTAATGACCTGAAACGTGTAGTCATAGAAATAGATAAAAACCTTTCGGTCTCATATATCATAGCATCATGTTTACTATTTTTATAGGTAGATCGGTCAGACGAGCGACGGTCTTCTAATAATGAACAATATTTAAATATGATTTTTTTTTAATGACAAAATAAAGATCAACATAGTAACCTTGTACAATCGTTCAATGAAATATTTTGTAGTAATCCATAGATAAAACAGAAAAATCTCTTTAATTGATTATCTATTCAAGGTGTTTTTTTAAAAATAATCCTATTGAGTTTACGAAACTTTATTTGGTTTTATATGGATTAATATTATCTTATTACTTCTTTCTACTGGCGAAAGCTACAGATCGTCAAAAGATGCTGTCATCAATTTATCCAATTTTTAATTAACTATCTTAACATCTAGTGTCGAGATTAGTTTCTATTCCTTTTTCAAGAGAACGACATTTATCTCGTGTTTTATAAACTATATTTGCGTCCCAAAAATAACTACGGTTAATGAATAAGTATGAGTATGGACTCTTAAGTAAACCTTGTCCCACGATAGAAGATTCCCTTGGAGGAACGATATACCAGACGTAATAAAAGACTCAGGTGAGTATTATTTCTGGACTTTTGAAACCGTAAAAATATATTCCTAAATCTTCAAAATTAATTTTTGATAAAATCTTTTTAATTAAAATTACGGAAATAAATTAGATACAAGAAAAGATTTAGGTTCTTCTATTGAGAGAAGAGGTTTATGTGGAACATAAATATCGTGCTTGAATACGAATGCGAATACCAGCTGTTCAAACCACAAGTACGTACTCATACTTGTCCAGTTCTGTCGGGATCTGGACCCATGTGTTTTCATTAGGAATGATTTCTTTTGTGTTCCTGTAAAACTTGCACCAAATGTCATATTATCACGATTTATCAACTTTAGACAGATTGGGGCAAGATGGTCTCACTTATGTCTAACCGTTCTCATTTCGTCTACTATTCGAAGAACAAAGATTTATATGACATAATGTACGTGGTCAATTTTACTTCTTCTGGTCGATATGTGTTTCTTAATGGAATCCATTATGCCAATCTTGACCATTAAAGAAGTAATATGAACATAAGAAACTATTATTAGGTTTTTGTGTCTCGATTATTTCATCTAGCTATGTGAAACTCGTTATTTATCGGTAGTTTCCTGTTAAAATCAATAATTAAAGCATTAATAAATAATTTAAAATAGACTCAATAGAATGATGATAATGAAACAATTAAAAACAATGTGTTATGATGATTACCATAGTAGAATTTTTTGTTTGAAAAATATAGAAGTATAAAAATTTAATAGTTGTTTACCGTTCAAATCTATTTATTACTTATTATACAAATACGAAAACTAATATTAATTTGTAATTGAAAAAGAAAAACATTAAAAAAAAAAGCAATACTCGAAAAGGCCAAACTATGAAATAACTCGAAAAGAAAAACAAAATTTTATGAAAATCGTTCATAAAATAAAAGATAACAATTTTCTGTAACATAGGACGTTCGAAAAACATTTTCAATTTGTTGTATTTCTGTTATACGTTCATCATCGCATAAAAACCATCGTGAATTATCTGTACGATATAAACAAACATAATGTCCATGATTTGAATTTGTTCGATTAATTGATAATGTAGAAAGATCTTTTGATAAATGTAAACATACAGCTATTAGTCGATAACGTGAAGGTATAGTTATTGATAAATTTGTTAATCCAAGCCATGTTGTATAATGAATATGTGATAAATCAAGAATTTTTTCAGGTTCAATGAATATATGTGTATTTAATTTTGTAGTTGTTTGTGAATGACGATCATAAGTGAAACGTTTTAATTGAATACAAAGAATTGAAGGAAAATTTGCAATCATTGTTTGACATTTTATTCTACTTTGATTACGAGTTATTGTTGATGGAGTGACAGTAATAGGTGCTAGAAAATAATTAACAAAATAGAAATTTTTATTCAAAGAATACATCATACTCGATATTGGCGTTGAGAATAACATTTGACCAGATGGTTGAACATGTGTATTAACTAAAGATGATACAGTAGGTCTAAATCAAACAGAATCGATATGTTTTTTACTATTTGTTATTAGATAAAAAAAAAACCATCTTCTTAACTATAAAACAGTTTAAAGATTCAAAGTTAATACGTGGCTACAATTATCAATTGAATTATTCATACAAGAAATGAAATCGATCTATAGAATTGTTAAAAACTCACTTGCCACTTTTTTGATAGGAACAAGATAGAGAGCTTGTGTCCCACTGTATGATTCAACGATGTCGGCTGATGATCAAAATGTCAATAAGCGGGCTTCAGAAGGTTAATGGTAAGAATTGCATTAGATCTATGTGGTCACGATCCATATTTACATTGTCGAGTATTATACTAATATCTTTTAAATGGATTGCAATAAAAATGCTGAATTCGGGTGTGGATCTAGTGAGTTTCACCGAGATAAACTTATGTCTCATCTTGATAGAGCTATCAGTATTTTCCTGAAGTTTACTGATTGATAATTCAATCATCAAGCAGCATTGTTGAATCGTACAGTGGTACAAGTCCTCCATTCTATTCCTATCAAACATTGTTTCTGAACAAAGATAATTAAGTCACTTTTGGACCAGATTGTAGATTTACGACGTATATAAAACTTTCACCGATCAAATGTCGATTTTAAACTCCGTTCCGAGACTAACGAGGAAACTTCTTGAGATATTCCTTTCCGATTCTAATGACCTTTTGTCTATAGATACTGCATAGTGTTCTAATCGATTATGATTAACACAATTCAAAATGAGACAAATAGTTTTGATAACATTGGTCTATGTATAGAACGAATTCTAGTACCTTCAATGTATATATGACATTTTACATTCTCTATGAATTAAAACTATAACACGAAAAATATTACATAACATAATAGAAAACAGCAGATTACTTGTCTTTAGAAAGGTATATAGCCTGTTGATTCTAACAATATTAATGTTTGATTGAATATAATTTCATAGAATTCGCATTAAAAATTTTAATAAACTCATTACATTTTCATATATATGTATATATATGTATCCTCCTAAGAGAAAATATTAATAGAACATACGCAATTGTAGTTATAAGTGTTCCTTGTTGAGTTACTCTTGATTTTCTTTCTTGATCGTTCTTTATTTGATTGGAACAGTATGAACAAGATATTGAATCGATCTAGATAAATTAAGAAAAGAAAATATGATCAAATGATAAATGAAAATCTTCTCATACAATATCAACTTTTGTTAATTGAGAAATAATTTTTTCCAATGTCGTACTTGTTTTATTAACTGATAATGTTAATATTTGAAATGGTTCAGCACGAAAACGTACATGAGAACAACTAGAACAATTTTTCTTTCATAAAAACAAACAAAAAATCAAATCTTATTCTATTTACTTATTACAACAATATGCATGAAGATACTGTCCAGAAAACATTTGTTTTATAATAGAACCAAGTTGAATATGATGAAGTAACCAAGTAAGATCAATATATTGAATTATATATGATGTTTGTGCATCAAGATTATCTAATGTTATTTTATTATAAAGCTAAAAAAAAATTGAAATTTTCTTGTTTTTTTTTATAATCATGAAAATGTATTTTTTTTTCTATACTTGTGCTTCAGCTTCAACAAATATTTTATTTAAATCATCAAGTGAAAATGTTGTTAATTTTCGATTTTGTACTTGTTCGGTTACACTAAATACAAATGATATATAAATATATATATCAACTCAAAAATATCTATATCGAATTTACTTTGTTGAATAGCCTAATGTTTGTTTTGATAGAGCATTATTCATTACATCAATAATACATTGAAATAATTCTCCTATATCCGTTGTTATATATTTTGTTAATAAATTAGGATAGATCACATTTAATTGTGATATAAATAATGATGTATCAAGAAGTGTATTCCAATGTTTATGTTCTGTTGTACGATGATCATTTCGTAATTGAAAAATAAGATCAAGAAATGTAGATACGATTGGATCATAATTAAAACGTGAAAACTAAATTTAAACAAAAAAATGAATCTTTCTATAAACATAAATATGGATTCAAATATTTAGGTAAAACCAATCAAAATAAGA
Organism: Rotaria sp. Silwood1; assembly: GCA_905250075.1. Classification (NCBI taxonomy): domain Eukaryota; kingdom Metazoa; phylum Rotifera; class Eurotatoria; order Philodinida; family Philodinidae; genus Rotaria; species Rotaria sp. Silwood1. The sequence goes on from CAJNOP010000111.1 coordinate 225,104, forward strand.
TATGGATCATTTTTGATTCATAATAAGAGTTATCCTAATCAGTGTATAACTTTCTAACATTATGGTGGAAAGATCTAACAGCTTCAGGATGATAGACTCAACATTCGGCATGTACAAGACTAAGTTCTTTCTCGTCCGAGTAACTTGTAGCCTTGACGAATTCAATGTTTCTTACGCGTTACAGCTGGGAATAGACTCTCCACGCGTGATTCACTGAAAGTTCCATCTAATATGTTCATGGTCATTTTTTCAAATCATCTAGAGTAATTCATCATGGATTTGATAATTAAAAGAAAGTTTAGAATTGAGACATAAACGAGTTTTTTCTTTTACTTTTCAATTTAGAAACCATTATGTAGTTAGTTCTATCTGATTTTGTTGTTTGGAATTCTCAAAACTTCTTTCAAGCTGAAAATTATCAAAGCTTTATTGAGCAAGAGATTTGAAAATAAAATATAAACATTATTAGAAATATGAAGATTCAGTGATTATTTTTGTTAAATAGAAAATTAATTTAAACTTTTTTTGTTTTTTCTATTAAGAAGGTGACAAAATGATGTTTTAATAAAGATATTATTTTTGACAGCAACGCTTATTATTAAAATCTATTGTGATTATTAAATTTCATTTGATTTTAATCATGCACAAAAATTGTTTGTTTTTTCTTTATCACCAATATTTTTTTTTGAAAGGAAATATTTACGATTTCGTCCTGAAAGAACAATGTGATTTGAAAGCTCATAAACAGTTTACAAATACGATATACTGAAAATCGAAAGTCTCTCATAGCTATAAACGAAAAGAAAAGAAAAGTTTACTTTTCTTTACAAAAAAAATTATCTAATTCGAGTTTATTAGATATTTTTTTGGAGAAACCGTTTGTTTTTGGACTTTGGATTATTCTATTTGACAACATATCCGTCATGGATGACTGCCTACGCTATACAACACGTATTTAATAGATGCTGTGCTCAAACCTTGGTATTACCAATCATAAAACGACTCTGAATAAGACTGTTTTACACAGATTACCCATCCGATTATATGCTAACTACATTGTGACATACATCTGTCTTCGTGTGGTTAATCAGTGTATACCGAGAGTAAAAGAACCCGATGTCAGATCGGCCTTTTGTTCGGAACTATAGCTTGTATTAATTGTAGGGAAGATATCGAATAGGAGTAATCTTCTTCTTCATATTTCATGTTTTTAATAGAAGATCTCGTTTAATTTGAATACCTTTCCACTCCAACCTGTGCGTACAATTTATTACCTCAATTAAAAATTATATATTACGTACTAAATGATAAATATACAAGACATTATTATTTACAGAAGTCTTCACATAGCTAACATAACTCAAAAAAGAATATCTTAAATTTTATTATTGATTTTTACTGTTAAAATTAACATTAAAAAAAATCACTTGTCTGATTTATTCCTTACATTTATATTTCGTTGTAATGATGAATAAAAACTATTAAGTGATGCTAAACTTTGTAAAAGAGCATTTAATGAACATGTTGTTCCATGTAGATTAAAAATACCAGGTCGTGATAATGATTGAACAAACGATGGCTAGAAATTAATACACAAAAAAAAAAAAACAAAAAAGAATTCAAAGACGAATTCTCAATAAAAGTTTACTTGTTGAAGTCGCAAATCATTTGTCGGTTTTAGATGATAAGTATATAAACATTTTTCTGGAAGTTTTTTTGTTATTATTGGTTTTGAAGATGAATGATTAATACTATATTTTGAAATAAAATTATATAAACAATTTATTATTGATCGATATATTTGAATAAAAATATGAATAAATATTTTAAAGGTATCTTTTATTAAATCAAAACGTTTCTCTGTATAAAGTATTCCAATAATATGAATAATAAGTAGAAATATTAATAGATATGTTATATGATGATAAATTGATAGATAACCAATTATAAAACCAAGAATCATACATTCAAATACAAATATATCAAAACGAATTTCCTTTCTAAACAAATTATTCAAAAAAAAAAGTAATAAAAGAAAAGAAATTTGACATACCTATTATTAATAAGAATCAATTTTGTTATATTATCAACAATTAAATAAATAATAAATTCAAGTACAATATTTAATAAAAACCACATTATTGTTGATAATATTAGAAACCACAAACTATTTTGCTGCTAAATAAAAAAAAAAAATAACTATAAAATATGATTCGTCTATAATGTAACCAATCCAATACGTTGAGAAAATATTTCTGTTTATTAATTATTTTTTTTCATACATTAATCCATTCGAACAATCTAATCATGTTTAGTGTTATTAAAACTGTTCAATTATCAACAGCAACAGCTGTTCGAGCATTTCATGCAACAAAACCCTTATTCTTATCTGCTAATGCCATTAAAGTAAAGAAGAAAAAAAAAACAAACAAAATTTTTATTTTGTAAACTATTTTTGCATCTTTAGGAAGGAGCTACTTTACCAAATCATACATTGTATGAAAATGAACCAAAAAATAAAGTAAATATTACAGATGTTTTTGCTGGAAAAAAAGGAAGTGAGTAACATGTCTTGCTAAATTAATTACTATCACCGTTTTTTTTTCTTTTTTCAGTCTTATTCGGTGTACCTGGTGCATGTAAGTTTAAATAACTTTTATTTTATTTGAAATAATTATTCTTTTTCTTTTTAATTTTATTAGTTACTCCTGGTTGTTCAAAGGTTGATTATGATAAATAATTTTGTATAATTTTTAGTTTTGTATTTTAGACTCATTTACCTGGTTATGTTAAATCGGCAAAAGAATTTCAAAAACTTGGTTATGATACAATAGTTTGTGTAACTGTTAATGATCCATTTGTTTGTCAAGCTTGGGCAAAACAACATAATGCTGAAGGACAAGTACGAAAGATAATGTTGTGTAATATTTATTTGAAGAAAAAAAAGAGTATAATATAAAAATTAATAGAGATGAAACGAAAGCTTTCTTGAATGAAGTCAGATTACAAAATATAATTCATTCCTTAATTGATATAGTCAACTTGTGTAGAAAACAAAGATGAAAACAGATCAAATTTTCGTAGATTTGACTAATCTGCTTGCAACAACCTATGTACTTTGTTTTATGGTACTATTATAATGATGCCTGGATAGAAGCAGATGAATCGAAAGGAAAAATTTATTAATTTAATATACTATGTATTTATAGTAAAATCTTTTATTAAAAAAGTCTATTTATGATTAGGAGTGTTTTTAATTCATTTAACGGTAGATAATGCTCATAGATAGATCGAATGATCTGTAGAATATTGTAAAAGTTATATTTGAGAACAATGTTTGTCTTCTGTTGAGATATCGAGTATCCAAAAAACTAATTATTTGCCATAGACATGATAGAAAAAATCAAGTTTACTTGAAAACTCAATATCCTGACCAATTGACATTCTTTTCGATTGAAAATTTTAAAATATTCATAATGACTCATCATGACGAATCCTTTAAGACTTTTGCGAGTATCAGATTGGATGGTTCTCTTTTTTTTTAGTCCGATTGATAAAAGTTTTCTTTTGTTACTTCCCAGCATCAAAGATACCCCACTATATCTTATAATGCTTTCATTTATTATGAATGCATCACCTGAGATAGCAAAGTTCAGTAGCGTACGATTGTACAATTTTTTTTTAATATTTCATAGGACTAGGATTTATTTATTTCCATTTTACCATTTTAATCTGTTGAAAATTAAATAATGTACTTTGATAACTGACAGTTCATATTCATTTTTATTAATTTTAGGTACGAGTATTAGCTGATCCTGATGCTAAATTTACCAAGGTAAAAACAAAACATAGGAAAAATAGAAGGATGAAAAATATTTTTTTTATTATGTAATTCTAGGCTCTTGGACTTGAAAAAGATATGACCGCTGTATTAGGCAATGTTCGATCATCTCGGTAAATTGTTTTTTTTTTGTTTAAGTTTGATAATATTTCTTCTTTTATGTTTTAGATATGCTATGGTTATTGATAATAATAAAGTAAAGAAATTATTTGCTGAACCAGATGGTACTGGTTTAACTTGTTCCGTATCAGACAAAGTTCTTGATGCTATCAAGAAAGGTGGTCTCAATAAATAACATGACTGATTGTTACAATTTTATTTATATTCTCGCGATTGATTTTTACTTCCTTTTTCTCATTCTAATGAAAACTGTTTTATTTATTCGAGCACATGATATCTTAGATTATTAATAATAGAAGATTATATCATAAGTCGTTAGTGGTAAAAATAAAACGAATAATTATTGCAGAGCGTGGTGGGGGGGGGGGGGGGTGACCGGTCTCACATGGCGCCTTTTTTTCTTCACATTCTGATTAGGTGTACACTGTTCGTGCTTTCTATTTGAAAGCCCATAATGAATGTATGAATTCGATATTGAAAGTCAATGTTTCTTTCTTCTGCTCATAAGAGATATTCATATTCATCATATATTGATATTGTAATCATCTTTAATTGTTATTGCATCGAATATTATAAGTCGAGTGTTGCAGCAATGTGTTTTTGTGTTTCTTTGAGACACGGTTCATTAATGTTGAATTTCTTTTTTCGCACATATTTTCTCCCGTCATTTTATCATTATGTATACACCATTCTATAATTGATCAGGAAGAGTCGTCATGGTTGAGTGAATTGCTGTGAGCCTTTTTCTTCTCGACTGATTGAAAACTTCTTTGAGTCAATTTGCCATATCGATCAGTAATAGACAGTATAACTTTGCCAACACATCACTTCGATCTGACTTTGCTTTTTACTCATGGAATCAGCACTATGGTATTGCGACAACTGTGGTCGACAAAACAGCGGAAATCGATATCAATGTCAGGACTGTCGAGGATTTAATACCTACGATTTATGTGACCAGTGTATAGTACAAGCACCGACAATACATCCAAATCATACATTTGCATTGGTGCAACGAGCAGAAACAGGTATTCCAGTAGGCAGCTGGAGTTGGGTATGGCCATCATATCATGTAGCATGGCAGACAATGAGTTATTGGTAACAGTCTACTTTTCGCGATGGCCAAATATACAACAGCTGACAGTAAAAATAACATACGAATATATATATGGCAGAGCATTCATATTGATCTTTTCTCTTAAAATAAATATTCTTTAAGATTCATTATTCTGGAAACCGGGTTAGGGTTTGCATATAGTCACGCTTGAAAGAGTAAATAGCCACGCTCTTTTCCAGTTGTAAATCGACTGCAGAAAGATAATCTCAGAAGGATTGAAATCTTAAAAAGAAAGTTTGACAATATTGAGCTTGTGATAGGCAAATTAAGCTGGGTAATCACAAAAAAATGCTCCACTAACAAGGGGTGCGATTTTTTGCAGCACCATCTCAATTCAGACAGGACACTAAGATGTCTTTCTTAAAAGGTACTATCAAATTCCTTTGTTCTCGGATAGACTTCAAGTATTTTCAAAATGCTTCAACATGCTAGTATCAAAGTCAAACACTCACTACCGTGTTCACAAGATAATATTCTTGTTTTCGTGGTTTAATTCGAAGAAAATAGACTTCCTATATTCTCTTTTATGTGAAAAATCAGTATAATACATTTTAAAAGAACCTAATCAAGAATAAGAGTAAGAATGGGATGTAGATGTTTACATGTAGGGGCTATGGATGAGTGATGTGAGTAATGTAAATGAGCATTTATTTCACATGCTCACGTGACTCTCCGCCATCCACATTTCAGATCTGCGTCTGAACACTCATACCAATGGATTCGGTATTAGAAATCAATATTGCTTCTGTTCATAAGAGGTATTGAAATTCATCATATACTGATGATTTTATGTCTGGTAGAAACATAGCTGGGTAATGTTGAATTTTTTTCACACATACTTTCTGTTGTAAATTTATGCTTGTGCATACGCCATACCATAACCGACTAGGAAGAGAGTAATTATGGTTGAGTAAATCACCATGAGTCTTTGCTTCTTGACTGACTCGGATGTGCGTGTGGATATGTTTATAACATAAAGATTTAAAGCATTCCACTGCACCTCCGGTTTTAATGAATTTTGCAGCGTTTGTAGAGCTTTTAATTTTAAGAATTATGATAAAACTAGTTTTTTGAAAAAGCTTTTATTTGAATGGAGATATATCCAAAATACTTTAAACAGTAAAAATTAAAATTTCGAAAAAAAAAAACGGTCTTTTCGTACGGTTTTCTCCAATAGCTTTTGGTAGACTTGCATATTAAAACAAGGTTGAAAATAAAATCTATAAAATTAAGAGTTGTAAAATCACTGATAATTCCATCGAAATCTAAGATCACTTTGATACAACGTGGTCAAAACCTCATGAACATAGTCCTTTTGTTTCAAAAAAAAAAGAGTTTTAAGTAAGATAATATCATCTTGAAGATTTTCACATTGAAATATTGATATATACTTAGGTGTATCCAAAAGTAATGTCGCGTCTATCTTATTTCCTTATAAAAGGGTCAAAAAAAAATTCTTTTTTTATAGAATGATAGAGCAAATGAAGCTCTATTTTTCTACACTATTTCATCACTATCCAACTAGTATTATACTAATAAAATTTCGATAAGAACTGTTTTTGTGTAAAACTCAAACTAACGACTGAGGCAGATTCAATGTTTCAATCACTTAATACACTGTATTAAAAAACAAACTATACCACAAGATGCAGCGTGAAAAGCTCAACAATTTACATAAGACCGCTTATTTTATAGTTGCATATGTTGTTTTCAAAATGAACAAAATTTTGAGCAATCGATTTAATTTTCGATCGTACGAAAACGATATTTTTTGGTAGAAGATGAATTCATTTTTTCTTATTTCATCTTTTTGTCACCTGATATCTTTTATTTAAAAAAAACAAAATACATCACAATATACAGCGTGAAAAGCTCTGCAATCTACAAAATACAGCTTATTTTAATTATGTATTTCTTGTCAAAGAAATCAAAATTCTGTGCGACCAATTTTCACTGCCCCGAAAAAAATCATGCGAAGAGAAATTCCGTTTTTTCTTATTTCATATATAAAATAAACTGTTCTTTATAAACTGTAGAGCTTTCCACGCTGCATCTTGTGGTATATCTTATTTTTTAATACAATGTATTGAGTGATTGAAAATTGAAATGCAAAGCGTATTAATCTGCCTCATCTATTAGTTAAGTTTTACACAAAAATAGTTCTTATCGAAATTTTATTAGTATAATACTAGTTGGATAGTGATGAAATAGTATAAAAAAATAGAGCTTCATTTGCTCTATCATTCTATAAAAAAAAGAATTTTTTTGACCCTTTTATAAGGAAATAAGATAGACGCAACATTACTTTTGGATACACCTAAGTATGTATGTTTGGTATTAACTAAAATGGCTATTTTTGTTGCAAAAAAGATTGATTTGAAAGAGAAAAACTTACTTTTCTCTAGACAATTCTATATGACCATTTATCTGGACAGAGCGAAAATAATTTTCGGTGGAAACTTTGCTACTTCAGAAAACCAGTATATGAAGAGAGGCTAATTAGCATGGTTGATAACGTAAAGTCAACTAAATTTCGATGACACAGTGATTGATCAATTGGAAGCTTTTTCTCATTAGATTGAGCCTGACTACTATATCCTAGTGGCATCTATGAGACAACGTTATTTTGTAAATGCAAAAGTTGAATTGAAAGTTCCTTCAAATCCTCACAAAATTCAATGAAATTCAATGATAAAAATTTTGGTTGGATGAAAAAATTCAAAACGATAATTTACAAATCAAATTTGAGATGATATCCTTCCTCTCTTCCTCTCTCTCTCTCTATTTAATTGATATGATGAAATGCAGGCATTTGACATCGAATGAACGAATAAAGGAAACAAACGATGAAGCACACATGATATTAAAAAAAACAAATATTTCATATCTTCTTTTCTTTTTTTTTTTTTTATCCTGTCAGTATGTTCTAATCCTGATGATTGCATAACTCTTTTCTTTCTTTATGCAAATTTTTCTTATTTCTCTTCTCTTTTTCTCTCTCTTTTACGGTCACGTCATATAAATATGTGTTGTGCATTTTAAAAGGATTAATTTAATTTTTTTCTTTCCTTTCAAAAGACATGTTTTTTTTTTTCTAAAATCATTAATGAACATTATAGGTATTTATTTTTAGCATCGAAGGTAGTTATTTAAGTTTGTTAAAAGAGGTTTGGCATAATTAATTAGATGATCTCGTAATTTAAGTTCGTTTTTAACAGATATTCTTAGTTATTTAAGTTTAAGTACTTTTATTTGATTTGATACTTATGCACAGTATCTTGTTAGGTAGGATTTTTTTTTGGTCTAATACAGACTAGTATTAGAGAGATAGAGGACAACTATGTATATTTGTTTCCTGTATATATAGAGATGTTGATGGTGGTACGTTGTGAATAATAGTGGTGAGTAATGGTTTATATCAATGGAGAGTATACAAACTAAATAGAAGGAGATATTTACATTCTTGTCTGTCGATAATAACGAGAGCGACGACAAAGAAATAGAACAGATAGACAATTATAAGACGATTGGACTACCCTTAGATCACGTCAGTTTATCTTTTTCTACCTGTTCACACGTTTTTGTCTATTGATTTTAAGTTAAAACATTTTGGCACCTTTTTTTTTGTCTTTTACTACATGTTGAAAATGATTACTGATAGATATGTTTTCTTCTTTTTATTTTTTTTCATTTTTGTTAGTTAATACAATAATAATATTGCAAATAATAGTATTTTCTGTCTGTTACAAAGGAAACAATGACAGTCTAATGAACTATTTGAAGAACACAGATGGAATATTAGTTTTTTTTTTTCAAAAGCCCTTCTATTTATGAGTGGTGCCGCATATTGTATTGATTGTTTAGAAGAGACATAGAATTGAATATTTTTGTGTGTCATAATGAAATTATAAAATATATTCATAGATCATATCGCATTTAATGTTTTTCTTGCTTTGTCTTATAGTTCGATATAATATTTCAATATATTTAAGAAAGTCTTATTCTTAGACATTATATTATGATGATAAAGAAAAATTCTTGAAATAACTATTTTGTTTTTCAAGCTGATAATAATCCAAACTGAGTAAGTATGATTTCCATTCTATTATATTTACTATAGTTTCAGTTAGATTTCTACTGTTGAATCTTCAATAATTGATGCCAATAGAATATCATTAAAGTCAATAGAAATAACAACCTATTGTGAGATAAATAGGCGAAACTATTACTAGAAATAAGTACAAGTAGCTTTTGTAGTGAAAATAACAATAAGCTTATACTGCTTTTGATTCGATACATTTTTGGACTAAATAGATATTTCTATTATTCATGTTAAATCAATACAGATTTTCTTTTTTTTTTTTGACATCTTTATTGAATAATTCTTATATGACAACTGCATGTTTTCTATTTCTTTTTAAAAGTATTCATACAGACTTTCTTTATTTTGTTTTTCTGCCATATTTTTCAAGTACTCATGTTAGTATTGCATTTATTGTATAGCTGCCTACGCATCGTAACACATGTGTCCAACATCATCCTACTCAACATTCCATATACGTTCTTTGCTTTTGTATTTCATTTTCGTCGATAAAAGCATATAAAGTGCATCATGTTTAATTCATAGCGAAAAGTAGGCACTTTTCTGACTTCGAATATTTTTTGGTCTTTTTATGCTATTGAAATGATGAGAATGTTTATGGGTTTTTCTTTCTTTGCCATTTTTTTTTATTGACATAATATTCATCATCCAATATCGATGTTTTATTTTGAAAAATAAGTTCTAATTAAATGAAAATAAACAATATAAAGTACATTTATTTTTTCACTATTCATGTTTGCAGACGAACTAAAATTTTTCTTTTTAAGATGAAAAGACGACAGTTGTTGTTTTTGTTTTTGTTTTGTTTGAAGTACTGCATACATTTTGTGTCTACGAAATTTATTTTCGTTACTCTATATGTCTCTTTCTCTCCTTATATATATCTTAGATATTTGTAAAAAAAAACAATAACAAAGAATAATGCCACGAAAAAGTGCTATGCGTGATAATGTGAATGCGGTTCGTTCTCGATTGCCCCATTTATCTGATCTTCCACGTGAAAAAATTGAACTAGCTTTACTTTATTATGAATTAAATATTGACGAAACTGTTGAAGCATTTAAACGAAGTATGTTCAACTATATATTAATATTTTTATTTAAAAAGATAAATAATCTATTTTAAGATGGTGCAATTGAAGCTCTCGGTGGTTGGACTGAAATGAGCAATGGTCGAGGAAATGTAAATGTAACTTCTTTTTTTTTCTTCCACAAATAAAATGTATTAATTTATTTGTTTTATTTATAGGCTTCATCAAAACGAACAAATAATAACACTCGCAATAGAAATAATAAACCATCGACATTATCTACAAATTTATCATTACAAAATCCTCCGTCCAATGGGATTTTACGACCATCACAACGTGTATCGAATCTATTTCAAACATTTGCTGAAGGTGGTATACCAACAATAACTTTTAATGGTAAATAAATTTTGATAAGAAAAAAAAGAACAAAGAAAAAACAAAAGAATGCATTTTTCGTTATAACAAATTTTCATTGTAGGAAGTACATCTATGTCTAATACAACTACTTGTTCACCATCATCAATATCATCATTATCTTTTACTGAACAATCTGATAACAATCATGGTAAATAGAAAGCAATCATTTTGTCTATTTTTTTTTTGAATAAAAAATTTTCATATTTTAGATTTAACAACCACTCATAATGTTATTCATGAAGAAACAATCGAACAACAAAATTCAACAAAATCACAACTTCGAAATCATATGGAAAATCATAATGATTCAAATTCATCCACAACACATAATCATGAATCATCAACAATTATTAATGGTCAACAAACAGCAATAGCAAAATTTGCTAATAATAAAAAATGTAATAATAAAAATGAATATTTTTAAAAGAGTTACTGAGTTGACACCTGCTAGTGCACATTCCCATTGTAAAATTTGTTATTAACTAAGGCTCTTTTGAAGAATTTGGATTGATCACATATTTTAATTGCTCAACATATGAATTTTTTTATATTTTAGTACTTACAAAATCAGTGAAAGATCTTCAACGACAAACATCAACATTGACAAATGTTGAAATATTATTTAATAATGAAATTAATTCATCAATAAAACGTATTGATGAAATATTTAAACAAATTCATGAAATAGTTAAAGAACGTGAAGTTGAACTTTATTTAGAAATCGATAAAGTTAAAGAACAAGGTTTAAATATAATACATAATCGACAAAAACGTGGTATTGATTTACGTCAACGTATTGATCGTTGTGATCGTCTTGAATCACTTGAAATAGATAATCTTCGTCATGATATTAAACAATTTGTTACTGATCGTCGATATGATCTTGGAGAAGAATTAACAACATCACATCGTTTTGAATATGATGAAAAACTAATAGATGCATTAAAAAATTTTGGTCGTGTTTTACCAATTCAACGAACACGTTTAACATCAATATCATCTGCATTTATGGAAACACATGCACCAACAATAGAAAAATCAATATCAGATTCAACATCAGAAAAAGTAGAAAGATCTAAGATAAATAATCGCATACCATCTGTATCATCTTCATCAAATGAAGCTGGTTATATTAAGAATCAAGAAGAACCATTACCACAACGAATTACTAATAATCAACAATTGAAGGGTGAAGTTATCAATACTTCTATAAATGATTATGTTACCGGTGATTATCATCAAAATTTTGATTCTTCACAACAAAATAATGGCTCTTTTCATTATTATGATGATACAAATAATTTTCAAAGTAACTATTTAAAAAAAGAAGAGTTTCTTATGAGAATTGTAATTTTTCTTTTTCTAGGTGTTAATCGTCGTCGAACACAACAACAACAACAGTCTCAAGGTAATGTACAACGTTCACGTCCAACATTTAATTATCACAATGGCACTAATCGTCGTAATGGTCCAAAACAGATCAATAATAGTGTAGATTTACCTAATAACAGTAAACCAACAAATACTTATCGTCGTCCACGACCTCCACCTCAACCTTCTCAATCCATTGTTCCAGTACAAACTTAAATTTTGTCGATAGCATTCTTACATGTGTGTTTAAAAACACTCATATGCATGAGCAATTTTATTCTTGGCTGATATAAACCTTTTTTTTTTTTCTTCCTTTTCGACATATTTATTCTTATTATTATTTCGATTACAACAAAGAAGTGACTAGGAAAGAAAAGAGAAACTATTTATTTATAAACATTAACAGATAATTATTGTACTACGGAAGAATGATGTTTTCATTTTTATTTGTTAGCTTTGGTGCTCTTGTTTTATTCTTACTGTGCAAGAACGGTCAAAAAGCTCAAATTTTCTTTTTTTTTTTAGTTCAGTGGGATTTTTGTTTGTTTTCTTTGATATTTATTAATTTTCATTCTTTTCTTTTCTTTTTTCTCAATTGTTACTTGCAACAGCAAAACGATATTTATCATGTATTCTATTATTTATGTTTGATGTTATTCTGCTTGTTAAATTTATGCATGAGTTTGGCATTGATAGAAGAAAAGAACGAAGACACTGGTGTTTTAGAAAAAAAAAACAAAATAAAACAAAAATCAGCAATGAAAAAAACCATGTATCTTTTGATTTCGTATATGTTGTCCTAATAATTTTAGTTTGGACTATGATCAATGAAATAGTAAATTGGTCTTATTCTAAATAAAAGTTCAATTGATCATTTGCTGGTACGATTGTTTTAAGAAAAACAATAATACAGAAAATATGTGTCACTACAGTTTAGTCACATTTATTGTTGTCCTAATGGGTACCAATTAGTATAAGAGTATGACTCAATTGTATGCACGCAGAAACATCTTCAGTAGTGACCAAAGGTGTTCGCTCTGGTAGACCATTCCATAAAATTGATGCAAATAAGTAGTCCTCCAGTGTTGTTGTTAATCATAAGTGCCAGCATAGTACTCACATAACATCTTGCCAGTGTACCAGTGGTACCAAATTATTTTTAAACTTGATCTGGTCGATGATGGGCAACGCTCCCAGTACAGGATCAACAAATTATTTCTCTTACCGAATAACAGACGTTCGTCACAAGACGAGACACATCACAAAAGGATTGAAAAAGAAACGAATTATGATCAACGAGAGATTGACAAGACAATGTTTGAACGATGCAGGAGCAAAATACTGTCAACCCATGTCGAAGCCATCGAGAGAATAGTTTAAAATGGATTCAAAATCATCAAGCGAGCATTTCTGATGAGAATATTATTCAGGTGAATGCTGTCAAAGGATTGGTTTAGAACTTGCCAGAAGAAAACAAGATTCTGCGACCAGTCAATTGTTCTATCAAAGTCAAGTCTTTACTCGCATCGTCTGTTTTACGTAGAATCTACATGCAGAGTTACGGTTTGATATTTACAAGTGTCTTTTTTTGCTAACAGATCAGAAATAATTTGATCATGATTTGACATGGTGGGAACTAGAAGAAGTTAATGAATCCAAACATACGTCGGGGGTGTAGGTGCCAAGAATGTCAACAGCCATTCTCACATTCCACACCCACCTCATAAAAACACACACAGGTCACGACAACTTCTCACAAACTACTGTTAAAACTTAATTATATCTGCGTAAAAATAAAAAATGACGTTATATAGAATATCGAAAAACGTTTTTCAGTCATTTAAATTTCCAGAAAGGTGTTCTGGAATGTTCAAGAACTCTTCTAAGAGTTTGTGTTTATGTTCCTTAGCGCCTTTAATGCAACTTGCTAAAGTCGCCTGTAATCGGTAGGGATTAGAAAGCTGAAATAACGCGATTGATAAGTTATACAGACGATTATGTTCGAAAATAGATGTGTTTCATGAAAAAGAGATTTCAAATTCAATCATTAAGAATATTCATTTTAAGTCATTTTGCGTGATTTATTTTAAAATGAAAGGTGAACATATTTTTAGCTTGTTGGGAAGCCAATTGTCTTTTTCATTACAATCATTTACCGATTGGAGTTGCGATATATTGTGCAAGCCATTGTTCGTTGCAATAATCGCCACTGCAGCACAGATGAATGTACGTGCTAGTCCAAGTTGGAGAGCACGAACTATTGGTCGCCCCACCATTTACGTACTCAATTATTTTGGGGCTAAGAGAACTTCTGTAAGACACTGTGACCTATAACAATAAGTTTTCAATAATGTTCGATAGTGAACAACAAAAAAAGGCTTTAGATAAATAGAATTGTTTGAGCTCATATTGCTGATATTTTTTTTATAGATATTGACGGTTTGAACAGTTTTCTTCATGTTTTTTCGATTTTTTCCTGAGTCGACTACCAAAATTAATATTTTCAATGTAAGAAAAATCGATTGCAACTACCAACTATGACCCACGTGCGACCGTATACGAATACGGTGTATTTATTGCTGTACAGTTGCTGTTTTATCAGCGTTTACTGGCAGAAAGCACATCGCAAGAAATGTCAGTTTTGATTGACCTAGGCACTTATTATAGAAAACGAAACTCAAAAGCTAGTGAATTTAGTTGATATTCCTGATACCATTTGCTTTAGCATGCTCCTTATTGAAAGGATGTTCGATTAAAATAGCACTATTTTATTCTTATTTTAATCGGATTTTTCATCCTTAAAGACCGATTTCATTTAATTTTAATCTATTTTAATTAATAGATTATTAAAAATAAATTAACTATAATGGATTATTAATAATCAAGATTAAAATCAAGCGAACCTTGCCTTTAAAGCTGAAAGATTTGATTAAAATAATACTGATTTAATCGATTTTAATCTGATTTTTAGTCGCTTTTTTATATGAGTATAAGGCTCAATCTTTTGATCGACTGACAACATTCATTTTAAAATGAGAGAGTTTTTCTAAATTCCTCTAGTATTACTTACGTAGCATTCTTGTCCATTGTTATATTGTCGATAATTAGGATAACGCCACCAATCGCTTGTACAACGATTACAATTATGACAAATTCCACTCTCTACGATGGATGCATCTATAGTGAGTCCAATTTAGAAGAGAAAAAAGAAAAACCGATGATTGTATGAAAATATAATAATCTTTCAAGCTTATTAGTGATTACCTTTCATAAATAGAATTACTTGGATTAAAAGACTAAAACAGAATATTGGTTTGAAAATCATGATTGTTGTGTTTTATATGTAATAGAATTGATGCATATTTATATATAAATGTTGCTTCTTTTAAGTCTGTATCGGAGAAAGTCGACTGAAGGGCATGTGAATTCGATCACTTGTGTGACATTTCGGAGAAAAAAAGCATTCACAATTTCGGATAAAATTGCTTCTCTGTTTATCTTTTGTCATCATTCTAGGGTGTCATTTTAATATATAGGCTAAATTAGCGAAAACAGGACATACACCCCTTGTATTTAAATGCAATTCTCTATCAGTATAGATTTTTTGAGTGAATTACTTCTGCATAGGCTTATGTTAAATTGACTGCTCTTTCACATAGTTATTAATTAATTAATTAATTAATTAATAATTAACTCATTAAGAAGTAATTAGTGAATATCTCGAGAACAAAATGAGGAAAAATCTTGAAAACTTCAGGATAGGCTCAAGGTTATGAGCCGCATATATGGTAAAATTTTCAGCGAGATCGAACTTCAAAAAGTTCCTTCCAAAAAATCAACCTTTCAGAGCCTTTAGACAGTGCGGAGAACGAAAATGTTTGTCTTAGTATTATTCTAGGAACTCCTACCATTAACATGAGCCCCTTGAAATCGATTTCGAACTTTTCAGTTTGTTACTAGAGCATTTGATCGGTAGTGAAGTCGTACTGAATCACGTCGCTAACGAATGATTTAGCCCATATAGTCACCCACATCCACACATCTCAGTTTCTGATTGACGATTGTTATGATTCAAGTGCAAACAGTAACCTGGTTGATAGAATTGTATCTATGAATGATTACTACAAGGAAATGATTATTAATTTAATAGCGTTGAATGTATCTTTCTAAAAACTCCTATAGACAATATCGATATGCATGAGTGGCAATGTACTAATTGCGGCAAACATTGCAATTTTTAGATCCATGGATGATAAATCTTTGAGTCGGATATTCAAACAAAGTTAACAATGAGCAAGTGCATTATAGTAAATCCCTTGACCAGAGTGACTAAGATCAATCCAATTGTAAGTATCAGCAAGATCATGATGATCCAGAGGAAGCGAACTCGTTTGAATGTGCAAATATTTGCTGAACGTGATCCATGCCTGAATATACTGACATAAGGAAAGGTGAGTGAGGTCCATCTCTTCCTAATTAATAGTAATTTTTGAATCTGTGAACAATAGACAATGCTGCCAAATATATCGTGTGTTTCGGTAGTTAATGAACGCAGCGAAATGGTTGCCCATATCTTTGAGAAGATTTGCAATGCCTTCATAAGTGTTTGCCAGGTCTGGATGGTCGAGTGGTAAACAGGCTTCGTAGCGATCCGTCCCGGATATATAGGAAAATATAGGATTTTAAAAGTGGCATTTGTATAGGATTCCAATAAAAATATAGGAAATATATAGGATGGTTTTTTCTTCAGTAAGAGGCTTTTTAAGAGGTTCGCCATACATTACTGTATTCCTGAGATCGTAAACAGCTCCGAGTCGAAGTTGTCAGGATATCAAAAACGAAAGCATCTTTCAATTCCCAAAAAAAAAGATTTAACAAAGTTTACTGCAAAAAAAATGATTAAATCTGTTTGATTAATTGACAGCTATGGACTAATATCTTTACAAAAAAATATAAAATAGAAACAATAAAAATATATACAAAAAAAAGCTTGAAATTATTTCTATAAACAGCTTGTATCAACTTTTTTTTCATGGTTATTGAGATTTAACAATTTGAAAAACTGTATAAACAATTACACACAAAAAATATAAATGGACAACAGGAAAAAAATCTATTTTAATTAAAACTAGTGGCGAAATCAGATATTTTGGTATGCTGGAATTCAGCTTTAGAGCACAGGATCCAAATGAAACTTGATGGAAGTTGATATTAGTTCCAAATGATGACTTTCTATCAAAAGATTTTTTCGATGGGAGTTTGCGAAAAAAACCACCATTTTCCTGAACCATTTAGAAGTCTTTGATACCGTTAGTAGTATCCGGTTTTTGAAAATGTCACAGAAAGCTACGTCAAATTCTATGGACAGATTTCAAATTTCATCTAAAAATATTGGTTTCTTCAGGATTTATAATGTTTTGAAGTTTTGCCACATGTCCGAAAATTTACTTCAGAAGTTCAAAATGTTATAAATTCTGAACAAATCAATATTTTTAGATGAAATTTGAAATCTGTCGATGAAATTTGACGTAGCTTTCTGTGACATTTTCGAAAATCGGATACTACTAACAGTATAAAAGATTTCTAAAAGGTTCACGGCAGAAGTGTCCATGGCGGTGCGGTAGCGGCAGTTTTTTTAAAACAACCATCGTAACGCGCTAGCTTTTTTCTTTTATCGCTACGGCACGGCAGCGGTCAGTTTTCAACCGCGATGGACATCTCTGGTTCAGGAAAATGGTAATTTTTTCGCAAAATTCCATCGAAAAAATCTTTTGATAGAAAGTCATCATTTGAAACTAATACCAATTTCCATCAAGTTTCATTTAGACCTTGTGCTTGAAAGCTTATCAGATCGAACATAAGTTCTGCACGTTTTTTTGTGTTTTAGGCAAATTTAAGCCCTTATATCTCGTGACTGGAATGTGATGGAAGTCTGAAATTTTTAGTGTAGATCGAAGCCATAGAGATCTATCTAAACTAAAAATTTCAGGCCTTCATTACTTTCCAATCACGAAACACAAGGACTTAAATTTGCCTAAAACACAAAAAAAAGGGCAGAACTTATGTTCCGATCTAATAGTTTCCGCATACCGAAAAATCCTGGTTCCATCACTAAACCAATCCTAATAGTGAATATACCTATACACAATAAAATATGTATACACTGGCGCTAGTTGCTATTCGTTTTACTATAGAAGTTATGGCAATATATACCGAAGCATGTGTGTTTTTTTTGTGATTGAAATATATTTCATTTTAAAAGAATCTTGACTTTTTTTTCAAATATATAGGAAATATAGGAAAATTCCTGAAAAATAGGACATTATAGGACAATTTCTAAAGATATAGGAATTATAGGAAATATAGGACGACTACGAAGCCTGGTGGTAAAGCATTTATTTGAATTATCAAACAATTTTGAAATCTAGATAAAACTTGGTTATACTCTCTGCACTCCTGATCGTCTAAACTTCGTATGCGAAATATTGTAACGATATTCTCTAAAGGATTCATGCCAGAATATTTGAAAAAGTCGTTTAATTTATTTCTTATCAAATTTTTGCGTTGATCGAATGCAGTTAATGCATCATCATAGTTGTTTTGCTTGGCATACAGCCTCGCAATACAAAACAGACAATATAATCTGAGAGGATGTATGTGTTGAAAGTGCTAGGCAGCAATTTCATAACGTTGTTGCAAATTTTGTAAAGCTTCATATAGATTCTTTTGCCGATGTTGGCAGTTTTTTAGAATTAATTATGCCAATTCTGAATCAGGAATTTGAGTTTGATTGAGTTCAAAACAACTTTGTGTAATAAAGCTCGGTAACAAAACTCAAACTTGGAATTATGTTTGTGACCTACCAAGAGAAATGTATGTGTCATTGTTTTAACAGGTCAACTATTAGTTTAACTCATACATTCTCGACCTTTATTTTTTTATTAATCTTTAGATTACGGCACAGTTCGATATAATGTTACGAAATATCAGCGATATCATCGCTTTATGCTTCATAGAAAAGACTGAAGTCCTCACTTTTTCGCTATATCTAAAAATTATTAGACAAACAAAATACATCACTACAAAAAAAGAGGACAATTTCATTTGATGAGCACTGTAATCATTCAGGCTTTAGTTATTCTAATTGTACATAAGCATCCGAACAACACTATTCGACCAACACCTCACCTGAAGTATGATCATTTAGCGCATGTTTAGCGTGATCAATCATTTCCGTACAAGGTTAACGACATTCTTGTCGAGTTATTTTTTATATATACATTGAATACCTGTACCTATCTGAACAAAGGTAAATGTAATTTGATATCGAACTGATTGTGTATGTAGACTAAGAAGGAGCAGAGAAGTGAATATTTCAGGAGAGAAGAACAGGAAAAACTAGAGGATGATGTTATTGGTCTATCAACAGCTAATCACATTTATTGTCATATCCAGTTTTCTTTCACAGTTCAAACACTCATCATATCACACTGACTTCAAATAAAAATGAGTCCCGTCAATTCGATACAAACTATGCTACAGAATTGTAAAGCAGTTGACTTGGATCGTGGATACATATATGCTGTTACAACATGTTTGGATTTTTTGTTGATTTGTCCAAGAACCATGCACCAATTTCTTTTCAAATTATAAAACTCTATGACTGACTCTCTCAATGTCCTTCTTGTTGCTTCTGTTGAATATTCTGATGGCAAATCAGTCCATGGATCTGTTACACTTTTCAATAATTGATGAAATGTACCAAGATTTAAACAAAGAAACAAAACAGCTGTTAAACACCGCTAGGCCCACGAAGTAATACCAAAATGTGTTGGTATGTAAAATGTTTTTAACTTCCAGATTACACTGGTGAGAACGGTTCATCACTGCTACTCGTGCTTTAGAATGTTGTTAACACTAAAAAGCCACAAATTGTTTGCTAAGTAAAAATATTAAAGTGCTAAGTTGACATTTGCTGACGAGGGAACATTTCCAAGTGTCCTCTCGCTCTTCAAGCGAAACCTAGTGGGTTCTAGGTAATCGAGTACGCTGATTCCGAATATCATAATGGTTTTTACCGCTAGGCCTTTTAGACCTAGTTTTCTGGAAAACCATGTTTCAGGTCGAACAAGGTTTTTGAGCAAAAAAATTATTTTGACCGCTCTATCGTGTAGAGCACGTCAAGTTATGTTTAAAACTACATTTTTTTCCTGCTTTAAAATCTATACAGTCGTAAAAATTAAAAAAAGGATAAAGCTAGACAAACGAAGCGCTGTTGGAAAATATAGGTTTTTTCAGTGAATAAATTTTTTAAAAATCATTCTTAGTGAAATTTGAATCTTAGGTAGGGGATTTAAAGCAGAAAAAAATATAGTTTTATACATAACTCGACGTGCTCTACACGATAGAGGGGTCAAAATAATTTTTTTTGCTCAAAAACCTTTTTCGACCTGAAACCTGGTTTTCCAGAAAACTATGTCTAGAAGGCCTAGCGGCAAAAACCATTATGATATTCGGAATCCGCGTACTCGATTAGCTAGAACCCACTAGGTTTCGCTTGAAAAGCGAGAGGACACTTGGAAATGTTCCCTCGTCAGATGCATCACAATAGACAAGTTAAGACGTATTTTGTCGTTGCAACACACGTCGGTTACACCAATTTTCGTCAATGTGCGCTATATTTTTTTATTTGAGCGATAGAACCACGTAGGAGGCGACGACAGAATAGTAATCAATATTGCTGCCAGATCAAACCTCGATGAACATTTCACTTGCATCTTTGAAATTTTTTTCTCATTTAGGGTCAGTTGTTTTGCCATTATTATCGTAACGAGTACCAAAATGATCGTGTGAAAAAATAAGACTGGTCAAATTGTTCAGCAAAGAAACCATTTGATGTTCTATAGCATTAAACCCTGATTGATTGAACGCGCAAATAAAGACGAACAGTGAAGAGTATGGGTAGGGAGTGGTAGTAGGTATGGATATCTAAGTGAGAAGTTTCCTTAGGCTTCGCCAAAAGTGTTTTAGGAACGATCAGTACAGTTGCAACACTGTTTCAAATGACTATAAATCCTAATATCTCGTCGATTCCATTTGTCTCTATTCAGGATGTGAGTTGTTTCAAGATAGAAGTGGAAATCATTTTTCCTATGCACACACTCTTTCGAATTCGTAAGACTCCAAAACTTGACAACAATTCTCCACTTTATTACGTTGAACTTGAACTTACGTCAGATGACGACGAACAATGTCGGCAATTAACTAACCATATGCAAAAAGAAGCTACCAGTACGACTTGATAATATCGATTGAGTCAATTGTTGGTCAAAGTAAATAGGTATGGATATGGAAATCCGGCTCAAGTCACACCTTCTTTCCGAAGGTTTTGACTATTACAAAGCATAAGTCTCAACATCAGTTGAAATTTTCGGAAAAAAAACTAATCAATGCAAATTTTTGATTAATTTTGATACTGTTGTTTTGTATTTCATAAGTTTCAGATACAGCTTTGGATAGAGCAAAAAGCATTGATTATTGCTGATATAAACAATCCACAGGAGCTATATTTTTAATAATTAAAAAAATCTTATCCTTTCCAGCAGGTAATCACAGCAATAGAAGAAATAACAAATCAATGCATGAATCAAAATAATAAGATGAGACATATTTTATTTCTCCGTCGATTGAGCCAAAAGTTTTCTTGTATCGCCTCTTCTAGAAAACAATGTAGCACCTTATCTAATGTATACAATTATGAAAGAATAACATACAGAATTTTCTCCGATAAATTTCGTTTGAGAGACCTTGTCTTGTTCAAGTTTTTTGACGATACAGGTTGAATCATTTATATGTACCTAAGTCAATGATTACGTACATTTATTTACGGTAAGCAAAGATAATTATTTGTAGCCAAGCTTTACAGTTATTAAACATGAACAAATATGATAATTTTTTGATCGCTATCAACAACCGTAACTGATATTAAAACATATTGATGTGAGCTAACTATATGACACATCATTATACTTTTGTGCTTTTCATGAATAGTGTATTGATGTGTGTAAAATGGTTGTATGCTTGTGTTTTGTTCAGATTCCACTCAAGTGTATGTTAACACAGAAATAAAAATCAATAATAATCAATGCAGTTTGATATGAAATAAACAATGAATTATATGTTTCAACATTATGAAATTATTTAACACTAAGTTTTATTCAAATATTCAATTCAAAACCATATTTAATTATTGATGCTACAAAATTAATGATAACTAAACGTCATTTTTCAGTTTTTAGATGTCGCTAAATTATTAATATATTTTATCAGTATACATCAAAATCCACACTTTGTCCTTGATGGATATGTCAATCAATATATTATACAATACAATATCTGCTCATACTCTCGTCCTGCAATACGTTAGTAGCAAGAGCCTTACGATGTATGAATGCAGCAGAAAGAATAAATGAATAAACGAACAAACGAGAGCGACAGCGCGATCTTCCAGAAGGTCAATGTATGCTTGCATATAAATACATCGACTTGTTCTCTTATACCATTTATGGACAAAAAAGGCAAAAATGTCTCGTCCATAATATTCTGTTGCGATGTCGAGACAATTCATAATTTAATTCTAGTTTTTATATTAGATAAAATTCTCTTTTTTTTTCTTCGGCTATGTTAGAAATGTTAGAAGATGTATGCCGTTAGTTAAACATCTACTCGTACTCGCTTAATCCACTTTTTTGCTATCGATTATATGTAAATCTTTCATACAAGTAATATTTACTCGAATTGTAGTGTTTATCTATGCATGGTCTAGTTTATCATTTTCATATGTCTAATATCAATAAAATATTCTTTTAGAATTCATCAAGTATAATATCTTCTCTTGTATTGACACCATTATTGATAAACGGCATGATTCAAACAGTAGCACCAGGTGAATTCACTCATCGTTATGCTCAGGTATCATTTGATTCTATCTATAATATAACTGAAGATATTTGTCGGTAAACAATTTATATTCGTTTTAATATCATTGAAAACTTAGTTTTTTTGTAGTGGCCGTTTTTCACTAGTTAAAAAATGTGTTAAAAAAGATGCATCGGATCAATGTTTTGCAGCAAAAATAATTAAAAAACGTCATTTACAACAAGCGCTCAATGAATTACGTATATTTCAATTATCGTATAAACATCCAAATTTTGTAAAACTTTATCACGTATTTGATTTACCAAGTGAAGCTATTTTTATTCTTGAATAGTAAGTTTTGATAAAAAAAAATAAACAAAATCAATGGTGAATGTTTTATATATTTTAGTGCAAAACAAGGTGATTTACAATTGATTCTTGAATTAGAAGGTTATTTAGAAGAACCACCAGCAATACATATTACTAAACAAGTACTCGAAGCTGTTGCATTTCTTCATGAGAATAAAATTGTTCATCTTGATATTAAGGTATTGATTATACGCTTTAAAATAGAAAAGAAAAACGTTATTTCCAGCTCAATATTGCATTATCTAACCCATTAAAAAGTACAATTTCAATTTTTCACTTAATGTCTGCCTAGCTATTCATAGAGAGTCAGTCGTGTAGAGGATGGCAGCATCTTCACTTGCATGCACTTATTTGATGGTGTTTCTATAAAATTACAATTTCATTAAATAAATTCTGTCCGTTCTTTGTAGCCACAAAATATTCTTGTAATGGAACAATGGCCAAGCACACAAATAAAATTATGTGATTTTGGTCTATCTCGTATTTTAACTAACCAATGTTTGTTAGAAATGTCGGGTACAACAGATTTTCTTGGTAAGTTGTTTGTAGTATGTATTATTCTTCTTTAATTTTCTCATATTCTCTAGCACCTGAAGTAATCAATTATGAACCAATAACATGTGCCACTGACATGTGGAATATTGGTATTTTGATTTATGTACTTGTTACTGGTCATACACCATTTGGTGGTACAACTAAATTAAATACACAAAGTAATATAGCACAATGTGTACTTGATTTTCCAGATGATTTATTTGAAAAAATATCAAAAAAATGTATTGATCTTATAAAAAAATTAATTGTTCGAACACCAAAGTAAACATACGAAAAACAAAACTACAAATATTTATTTTTCTTTTATATTTTTGTTTGATTTATATAGACATCGAGTAACTGCAAATGTCTCACTTGAACATCCTTGGATATGTTTGAATGAAGAAACAATATTAAAAAATTCACTTAATGATGAAGATAACGATGCTGATAACACACTACTTTCAACAAATAATAATCAATGTGAAAATAATGATGAAGACAATAATTAATTAAAATAGTTAGTTTTGTTTTGAATTTTGACAATATTGCATGAACTATCTTGTGTGATAAGTGACAATGCAATATGTATATATGTTATGTTTTCAAAAACTACGCATTTCTTTTTTTATATACGCAATTCTTCAACTCTTTCATCTTAAGTATGTTTTTTTCTTTCTCGATCTACACAACACTATAAAATACATTTCATAAATAGATTGTTTTCATATTAAGATCTTGAACTATTTTGGCTCAACAGTTTTCTATTTTTCGTTTTGCTCATTATATCTTGTGCTTTTTTTTCTGCTATTGTTCTTTTTTTGACTTTCTTAATACGTTTGATATATCTACACACTATAGCTGTCTATGAATCAATTGCGTAAAGAAAAAAAAATAAATACTTTTTATTTGAAAAAAGCCTTCAATTGAAATTAATCCAGACGATTCAAAAACGAATCAATTTACTCATAATCTTTTATTTAAAGCGATGTTTATCAATGAAGTAAGCTTGTGTTTAATATTTAATTCATTTTTTTGTAACTATTATTCTATTAAATTTCGAATATGCATTCGATTTTTGACATTAAATATTCGGTTGGCGTTAGTTCATAGTATTAAAAACTATTGTTAATAATTAATAAAAGATGATGATGATTTTTATCGATTTCAATAGAGACTTTACTTTAATGTCCTGAAATAATATAAAGAATACATTATTATACTTAGTGCACTTAGTTCGAGATTATTCACACATTCTACAACATTTCAATCTCGATTTTAAAACACAAATAGACAAAACTATTCCATGACAGAATATCACACTCTATCAATTATATACGAGTGAAGTAGAAAATTTATACAACATAGTTTTGTCAAATAAATGACATATTGTACATTGAAAGAATGTTCCCACTATACATACTATCATAGGCAGTCGAGTTACAAGGATTGAATAGGCTCAAATACTTTTTTTTCCTTCTATCAGATTGATACCTTCGTCGTTTAATAATAACATTTTCTTATTCAAATAGATTCAGACGAAGTTTGTCAGGAAGCATAGAGTTTTGTATAAGTAAATATTAGATTATGCATACATCGACAATAAGTTGAAGTGAGACTACTTGATTACAAGTGAAAAAGAAAAAACTACACAGAAAAATTTGAATTAGATTAATTTTATATTTCTTTAACTAATCCATTTCCATCAAAAGAATTTTATTATATCCGATTTCTACTAATTATTTTTTAAACATCCCTCCAAAACCCATCTTGGTTCATATGCATTCAAATTGCATAAAAAGTTCAATGCATCGAAAATTGGCCGTTCTAATTATAAAAGAACTTTGCTATGCCGTACGACTTGACATGTTCTTTCAAACAAATAAATAAAGTGAAAAAATTCAAATAAAAAAAATCTTGTAATTATATGAAAGATCAAACATCAAGCTATTTTCAAAGTTATTTGTCTCAATTTTCATTTGTTTTTTTTTTTTTAAGGGAATGTTAAATAAAAATGAAGATAGTTATCTTCTACAGATGTCGTACATATATGTGTAAATTGTATAGATTTTCTTTGATACATTTCGAACATAAGTTTCCAAATTTCAAGAAAAAAATAAAATTCTTCTTTTAAACTATTGATTTTGAATAGAGTAATAAAAATATTTTTAATTAGATTATTTTGATTCGTAGATCATGTTCTCTTTCACATACATCTGCACACACAAACCACATATACATAGATATAGATAGTAGAGTGATAGGAAAAGAGCTTAGCTTTACTTAAGAAAGAAGAAGAAGACGAGCATGATTTGTTGTCTTTCTGTTCTTAGTCTGTATTGTGTTTTTTTTTTGTCTTTTGTTTAGATTGTATTACATTCAAAACAACAAAAGAAAAATCATGGAACAAGGTTCATCAAATAAACTCGATGTTGTTTCAATGGTTATTTGGTTATCTACAGGCAATGGAAAATTTTTTGAATTAGTAAAAATAAAAGATTTTAATTTTGATTCAAATTATTTTTGATATTTTCTTTTTTTTCGAATTATTTAAGCATGGTTCTCGTGATATAATTAAACAAGTTTTACCTAAATCATCGGAGACAGCTTTTCGTTGGGGTTATTATAATTCACCAGCTGATCCTGATCGACAATCATATACACAAGTACTTGAAGCTTTTCTTCAAGCTGGTTTTCATATTGAAGGTTCATCAGGCGCAGGTACACAAGGTCTTCTTCGTACGCAATATATTCTTGTTAAACGTAGTTCTTGATAAAGAAAAAAAATAAAAATAAAAGAATTATGAATGTATTTTCTTTTACTATCAATTTTTTTTTCTTTTGTTCTCAGGAAACTATATGTCACATTTGTTTACCTTTTTTTTTTTTTTGTTCATTTAACCAGTTTGTTGTTTTCTTCTAGTCTATTAGTTTGTTTATTATTATTATTATTGTTGTTGTTGTTTCATCAAGGGTATTCTCATTGATTTGATTTAACACAGTGTTTGTTTTTTCAAACGATATAAGATTGATCATAGTTTGTAGGGCAAAAAAAAAACACTTATTTGGTTATGGTTGTTCTTTTTGTTTGCAGATGTCAGCATCACCACAACATCGTTTTGAAATACTTTCATTAATTGTTCGAAATGTTCTTATGACAAATTCAAAATTTTTTCAATTACATGGTGATAAACAAGTCATAGCACAAATTTTACCAACAGCTCCTGAACGAGCTTATGTAGAAAATAATTGTTATGATTCAAGTCTTGATCTTGGTTCAATATCATATACAGATGTATTACAACGTTTATTAAGACTTGGATTTCAAATTGAATCATCAACATCAGGATCTTATACTCCACCAAAACAAGAAAAATCGATTATTAAAGATGATCCACTATTACGTTCACCACATGATACATTTGTTCTTCAATATACACTCATAAGAAAACATGCTGTAGAATAGACCAAATCTACAAATCTGAATTTAGTTTCATTTGCATGTGAAATATTAACCTTTCTTTGACTTTGATCATTTTTAATTATGTAGTATGTTTTTAAGTAAAACTTATTTTAACAAACATAAGAATAAATTTATCATTTATTCTAGCATCAAGTCCAAAAAAACCTTTCTTCTTTTTTTCTTGAAGTGAAAAATATTATTTTGTTTCAGATTATATATATATATATTTTGAGAATCACCACAAAAAGAGAATGTATTTTCTATGTATAAAAAATCAGTCGTTATTAACTATGCAAATATTCGACGGGTAAGAATGTATTTTATTTTATAATGACATGCGCATCACTATGTTTATCTAATAAGTAAATTCTAAAATAGGACTTTGAGCAGTGTATATTTTTCAATAGCGATGATGTCTTTCTCTCTTTTTTACTATTTTTTTTTTCTTCTTATAATTTTGTCGTAGTTCGAAAGGATAGGTACACGAAACACATGCAAACCGTTTGATTAACATGAAAAAGAATGAGAATGAGACAAAGAAATAAAATTCGTCGACGTTTTTTTTTTCTTCTTTTTTTACAAACAAAGCGTTGCATCGCACCGGTTTACATCGTTTCAAAGGTATCTTTTGCAAATTGAAAAAAAATTGAAATTGTGAACAGATCACTTATTTTAAATGAAAATAATATAG
Organism: Rotaria sp. Silwood1; assembly: GCA_905250075.1. Classification (NCBI taxonomy): domain Eukaryota; kingdom Metazoa; phylum Rotifera; class Eurotatoria; order Philodinida; family Philodinidae; genus Rotaria; species Rotaria sp. Silwood1. Next base: position 253,076 of record CAJNOP010000111.1, read on the forward strand.
TTCATTTTTTTTTTACCTTGGAACCACAATTTTTTTTTTGTTTTTGTTATTTTATATATATATACACATACACATATGTAGGAAATCAAAAAAAAAAGAAAAGAAAAAAAAACAAACTTATTCAAAATCATACAATATTATATTTACATACTAAACAACTTGCTTTTTATGGCTGATAATAATATATATATATATATATAAATTCATTATTTTTATCTTATAGTGATTATATAAAACATACAAGAACAACAGCATGTAATTCAATGATTATTCAAACGTAATATTATTTGAAGAAAAATAAATAAACAATGGATCATTCAGAGCTTATACAAGAAATGGTGCTATTAGAAAAAATGACAGCCCAAGAAAGACTAAAACATGCACGACGACGACGACAACAACAACTTAAAAATTGGTCACAACGAGAAGGTCTATCAAGTAATAATACAACAATATCAACAGGTATAATTAATGGTACAATAACAACAGCAACAAAATCAATTAAATCATATCCTAAAACAAAACAATCATCTGTCAAGTTTCCTGAAAATGTTATTTTATTAGAAGGTAATTGAAAAATTTCTTTTATTTTTATGACATGTTATTTTCAAGTATTTTTATTATCTGTAATAAAATGACGACAGAAATTTTTCTTATTGACATGATATGTTTTTTTTTTTAATCTATTTCAATCTAATCGAATGTATTATGTATAGCTACAGCACGTCAAGATGTTGATGAAGTTCGTCATCTTCTTCAAACAGGAAAATATCATCCAAATACAGCTAATGAAGATGGTCTTACACCAATGCATCAATGTTCAATTGATAATAGTGAAAAATTATTAAGGTTATTAATTGAATATGGTGGAGATGTTAATGCAAGAGATCGAGATCTATGGACGCCTTTACATGCTGCAGGTATAATTACATTTAATCATCATTTCAGTATAACAATAAAAAATTCTTTTAAATTGAAATTTACTCATAAAAATATGTTAAATGATATTGTGTGAATTGAACCTTATTCAAAGATATATGAACAAAAAAAAAAGAACTATGTTTATATTTTAGAGTTTCATGCAAAAGGATAATGTATATAAATTTTATATTGGCTTATTTTATAATTTGGATATAGCTGTAGCATCATGCACTTTTTTCGATTAACTGTCATGACAGCAAAAATTAACATTTAGTATTATGAGTAAATATTATGAAACGATTAGTCCTCTTTATATATTATTTAAATATCATTTAGTTTAGTTTCTATACATAAAATGTCTATTTCTTTATTTAATATATTGAATTTCTCAAGTCAACATCTGTAGGATACTTGTATGATAGGATAGAATGAGGCTATGAAAGAAAAGGGCTTGCTTGAAATTACTCAACAATTATGTCTTAAATTCTATGTAGAATTCAGACTTTCGATTAATTGCTAATTAAACATTTATTTACAAAACTTTTATTTATCAACTAGCTGCACATAAAAAAAAAGAACAAAAAAGAAAATGACTTTATTTTTCTCTTTTATTTTAGCTACATGTGGTCATTTACAAATATGTCGAATTCTAGTTGAAAATGGTGCTGAATTGTTAGCTTTAAATGCTGATGGTAATATGCCATATGATATATGTGATGATGAAATAACTCTTGATTATATTGAAACACAAATGGATCGTAGTGGTATTACACAAGAAATGATTGATAAAACCAGAGGAGAAGTTGAAAATCAAATGTTAATTGATTTACAAAATTTAGTTAAAAAAAAATCCCAGGGATCATTACGTTCTATTGATGATATACTTTCATATCGAAATCTTGAAGGTGTAACACCATTACATATAGCTAGTGCAAATGGTTATCAAACAGTTGTAGAATATTTATTAAAACAAAATGTATCAATTAATCTACAAGATAATGATGGTTGGACACCACTTCATGCAGCAGCATTTTGGTGTCAACAACCTGTTCTTGGTAAAAGACAAATAAAATTAGAAATCTATCATTTTTGTTTTTTTTTTCAGCTCAATTAATCGAAGCTGGAGCAGATATTTATGAAAAAATTCCTGATGGTCGTTCAGCACTTGATCTATGTGATGATCCTGATCTACGTGCATCTATGATTGATTTTCGAAAAAAAAATATACGTAATCAAGAAAAAGCTGCAGCAGCTGCAGCAGCAGCAGCAGCTGCGGTTGCTGAATTACAACAAAAAACAAATCATCGTCATTCAATAAATACAAATACTGTATCGAATGGAACAACATCTCGAACAGGTACATTATATGAATCACGTTCAAGTGTATCATCTCCATATGGAAGTGGTTCATCATTAAATCGAACAAGTTCAATTCGTCGTGCATCAATACGTGATCGTGAAAAAGTTAAAAAATTAAATGAAAATTTTCTTGATGTATTACAAGCAAAAGATAAAATACAAGAAGATGTTGATGAACCAACAGCTAATGTTACAACTAGTAATGGAACATTACCAACTTCAACAAAATTAACAACAAAAGAAGAACGAACAAATAGTGTAACAACAGCAACTGATTCAACTATACGAGAACCAGCAACAACAACAACAACAACAACAACAGCAGCAGCAACAGCAACAACAATTTCAATAAAAAAATCAATTGCACCAGTCATTGAAGTAACTTTACCTCCATTAAAAGTTCCACCACCATTACCACCAACTCAAACTACTGCTGATACATTAAGTGATGTTAAACGACGACGTGAAGAACGACGTCGTGGCATAGGTGGATCATCATCAACTGTACCTCCTGCTGTGAATCCTACACCTCCAACATTACCAATCATTGATACAAATCATAAAACTAATAATAATAATAATAATAATAATATTAATCATAATAATACTAATAATAAAATATCAAACGGTATTTATGGATCAACAAAAGATGATCCATTCCAAAGGTATACATCACCTAAACATGTCGAAATTCGTGATTCACATAAAATTGATGATGATCGTGAAAAACGAATATGTTGTACTATTTTGTGATTTATTTCTTTATCATCAATAATATTTATCCGTCCATAAATAATCTTCTCATTAATTATATTATACAACAAAAACAAAAAAGAATCTATACCAGTGTTAGAAAAAAAAAAGGAACAACAGAAACGAAATCTTTCTTTCTTTTTTTTTCTTCTTCTTGTGATTTTGCAATATTGGTGCTCTTTCTGAAAAAAATGATCTGAAAACACTAGTTTTTTTTGTTCTTTCTTTGTACAAAAAATATACACATATTATCGTTTGTTTTTGTTTTTCACATAACCTTCCTTTTTTTTTTTTTTTTTTTTTTTGAAAAATTGATATATCGGTTCTTCCATATACATGTTTTTTTTTTGTTAAATCCGTTTTTAGCTGAGCTATGTATATGTCTCTGTTTTTTTCATTTATTAATAACATTCCGTTTTTTCTCTTTTTGTTTTTCTTTTTGTTAATGCGTTTTTTTTTGCTTTTTCTCTCATGGAGTATATACATACATATAATATTGCTCTGCTATGACTTTTTTAAGGGTCCTGCCCCGGCTACTAACATACAAGCTGATATACAGAGAGAGAGAAAACAGCATAATAGAAAACAATTACTACGATTTCTTCCGTAAATACAACAAGAATATTTAAGAAGATGTTTTTGCTGAATTATTTTTCAATGTTTTTTTCATCTTCTTTGTTTTTGCCAGATGAGTGCGATGTAATAATATTATTTTGAGTGTAAAATAGCTTTGAATTCTTCATAAGATACTTTTCCATCATTATCAAAACAATCAGCTTCTTCAATCATTTCTGTCACATCGTTCTATAGTCAAAAACAAAAAGTAAAAACAATGATTAATGATGCTATATATAAATAGCATAGTTTGTTAGCTACTCACGTCTGTTATATTTTCTCCAAGTCTTAAAAGCATATCATAAAGTTCATCTTTATCAATAAAACCATCTTTGTTTTTATCAAAAACCTTGTTGAAGTAAAAAAAAAAAAAAAAAAGAAAATCTAATAATATATCAATATCAATTATTTACATTGAAAACTTGTTGTAATTCAGTATCACTTTCGCCAGTTGATTTACGTCGTCGCATCATTATGAGGAATTCATCAAAATCAACAGTACCATCACCTAATTAATTGATATATGTTATTGATAAAATTTTATAAATGAATTCTTCATAATGAAATTTACCATCAATATCTATTTTCGATATCACAGATGAAATATCTTCTTCACTTGGTGTATAACCAAGTGAATTCATTAATGAACGAATTTCATGATGAGATATATTTCCATCTCCATCTTTGTCCAGCAAAGCAAATGATTCTTCAAAAACTAAAAAAAAGAAAAAAAAAAAAAATTAAAAATTGAAATTTTAAATAAATATTAAAATTTTTACCAGCAATTTGTTCTTCAGAGAATCCATACACTTCACTCAATTGTTGTCGACTTTTACCCGTTGTAGTCTAAAGAAATGTTGAAAATATAAATTCATTCTTTTAACAATTTATTTTTTTATTTTCATTAATTTAAGATATACGATAAGAACAGAAACTTTATCGTACTAATTGTACGTTTCTTTGGTGTAAAAACATAAGATCTAATACGCTCGTAATGACGGATTGTCAAAGATGTTATCAACGTATGTACGGAAATTATTTGAAGTCATCATGAAAGAAGTTGTTGTTGTATAGATATGCTTATTTTAATAAGCTGATATTATATTTGGTAGACGGAAGTATGGATCAAAATGGCAATGCTGAGATCATAATCTATCAATGACTGTGAGGACAGAATGTAATATCTTTGTTTTTGAGTCTGTACGCTTTGTGTATATGTATGCGATGACAACACAATACAGAAAGATGCGATAGTACGATTCTTATCCTTTTCTTTCTTTATGTCTGTTACTTAACAGCTCTAATAAGAAAACACAATGATCAATTGCCAACTTCTATATCAAATAGGTTCTTTTTTTTTCTTCGAAATAAATTTCTTTTCTTATTCTATTTGATATTATTGAACTACGAAATAAGATGATATATGTATTGATATGTATAAAAAAAAAAAGATAATTTCATATTCTTATATTTTCTATGATAAAAATAGGAAAAAAAAAATCATTGTACTCTTAATATAGACCATGTGTAGACGATAACAAGCCTTCATTGACCTCATTTATCACTTCAATTGCTTATCTCATTCTTATCCTATTGCTTATAGTTTATTATGATGAAAGAATTATTTCAAGTAACACTCATTGAATAATATATTTTTTTAATGTATGTTAGAAAAATAAACTTACAATCATCCAATCATTAAGAATTTGAAGATTTGGTGTTACTTGATAAGGATCTTCTATAATTGGTCGACGTCGTTGACATTCAAGTGTTAATGATTGAGAATGTCTAAGCAATCGATTTTCTGGAATTTGTGTTGCATATGATGCTTTTCGTATACGTTCATTTTCTTGATTATGATCTTGTTGTAAACATAATGATGATACAGATGATGCTGCTGATGATGATGATGAACTTAATGTAAATGTAACTGAACGTGATGTTTTTGTTTGAAGGACATCATCAATAGCAAGATCAAGTCCTTCCATTGTTATATATGAATTAAATGCGAACATTATAATAAATAAGAAAATTTATCATAATAAAAAATACTCATTGGCAATCTTAATTAGTTGAATATAAGAACATCAATAATAACAAACTTATATCACTAAAGTCGTCAATAAAAATAAAAAGAAAATAGCGTTAATCGACCTATCGACAATAATGACGAGTGAATAACTGTCGATTTTGTTCTTCTTGATTTATATTCATTGTATTACTCGACCTACAGACATGGTAACGAAATGAAGAATAGTAGTAGCAGTCATGCAATCAAGAGAAAAAAAAAAGAAGTATAATGTTTGTTCTCTCTTTGCTTTTGTCAAGTATTTGCATAGAAATCATTTTTGCTATTGGTGCTTTAGATGTTTGCTTTTTCCGCCTCGGTTTTTCTTTCTTGTTTCTCTCTTAGATTATTGTCTTTAGGTTTCGTAATATAGTATGATAAACAGAAAACAATTGGGTCATAATGTGTGACTGCTTTCCTATACAATTATCTTTGATCCAAAACACGAATAAATAATATAATAAAAGACAGATATAGAACAAGCCAAACTCTTCGGAAGAATGATACATTCTATATCCTAATTGATTATATTTACTTATACAAGCAAATTTATATCAACAAATAAGATTTATTATAAAATAGAATATACCAAATGACATTATTTTGCTTATATATCTTTGTTGTTACCTTGGCATAATATTGTAATATGATATTCCATAAAAATTAATCATAATTCGATATTGAAAGATTATTGAAATTTCATGGTCACACATTCATATGTATATTTACTGATAGATATTGATTATAATACTGATTATATTTGTGTATGTAAATCACTTGAATCTTTTTTTTTGAAATGATAATATATATAAAACATTAAAGAGAAGTACGTCAAATCCGCTATCAATTTACGTTATTTATAATTATCACTTCTTTTTTAGAAACAAATAAAGTCAATAATAACTTTAAAGTCTAGATTAAGCATAATACAGATTATATGATGCAAATTTTTAATTTGGTTAATTAATATTCTTTGAAAATGATAATCCATTATAAATAATTCAGAAAATGAATCATGTTCATTGATCTTTAATTAATGATAGATGAGTTGAATAGAAATTTTATAATGAATGCATTCTATAATTGTATTATTGACTAAGTCAAAAGCAAGAATGATTCTTTGATAAATTTTATCATTATTGTATTAATTACAAAGTGCATTCAAGTAAAACCGCTTTGATCATTGCAAATAATTTTGAACGATAATGTCTTTTGTTTCTTTTTTTGTTTTCAATACGTCAAAAAAATGATTATTCGACTGTCACATTTGATGAGTTAAATTGAAGCGTGATTAAATTGTTTCATTTCCCTATGTATAAGGAATATTTCTAGCTATAAAATAATTTTATTTTATTTTTATTCGGACGTGATACAAAAGAAATATAAGCTATAGGTTATTATATTATTCCTGATGGAATACAATTAGAACAAAATACTAGAATAATAACTGAAAAAAAAATCATATTCTCATCATAAACGAGTAGTAAGGTAAAGGTTTTATAAACATTATATGTCACTAATGTAAATGAACGTTGCATTAATTGAATAACAGTAAAAGGTTATTTTACTTTGATTGAGAAGAGCCAAAAAAGAATATGTCTTATTCATTTTTCAATAGTATGCAGTACTATCGTTGTTAGAATGTCACAGTGTTCTTCAGAAAAAATCGATCATTTAATTATAGAACAGTTTTCTAAATCTTTGTTATTTTGCGACATCTGTAAATCATATTTTCCGAAGAAAAAAATATGCGTAGTTTCTAATCGTCGATTCCTAAGCCATTCATTCAGTCTAACTCATTATAATTTTTTTGACAGAAGAAACAAAAGAATTCTTCTTTGTTATCTTTCTTTTTTCTAGTTTTACTACTATGTGTTTCCTTTGGTATCCATTTATTTTTTTTCTTACTTTTCCGTTTATTAAACTTGAAATCACTGGTATAACTCACAATACTACAAATGGGACGATAAGTTCATTTGACTTTGATTATCCATACATAACTATATTAGGTGCATTAACAAACAATGAACATATTAAAATTCTCAATGAGCATACAAATCAATTATATAGAACATCATTGAATCAAGAAATTTATCTTGCATCTCAATCATTTATTCTTGATTCAAATCCATTATTAATAACAATGAAATTATGTGAAATAGGAAATCTATCACAAGCTAAAGCTATTATTGCTGGTCGAGGTTTAGATGAAAATGATTTAATTTTAACAGCTATTTCATATGTGTCAGATTTTTATCATGTACCTGTATTAACAATAGCATCAAGAGAAAATCTTTTTTCAGATAAAGTAAAACAAAAAAAAAATAATAAAAGAAAATAGACGATAGACATAAGAATTTAATATTTTAGGCATTTTATAATTTTATTGTACGACTTGTACCACCATATTTATATGAAGCTGATGCATGGTTTAGCATTATACGTAAATTAAAATATACAAAAGTTGTATTAATTTATAGTCAAGATGAAGAAGGACGAATGGTTGCATCAAGATTTCAAATGTTAGCCGAAGATTCTGATATACATGTGAAATATAGTTTTTTTTTCTTTGTAATAAATATATTTTCTTTAATAATTATTTTCTTAGATTGAACGAATGGAAGAATATGAATCAAATGCAAATTTTACATCATTAATATCTAATTTAACATATGAAGAACGTTTGTTAGCACGTGTTTTTATTATTCATACAAGGTTCATTCTATTAAAGTATTGATTTTGTTTTTTATTTAAAATTTTTCTTTATTTATAGAATTGAAGATACCGATGAATTATTATCAGTTATTGTACGCTTACAACATTTAGAAAATTTTGTTTGGATTATAAATGAACGTGCATTAACATCAAATAGTACAGCACTTTTTGATGGTCTTCTTGGTGTTAGATTACATAAGTCATTTAATGAAGAAAATCTTCTTATTGATGCAACAAAACTTCTTTTTAATACATTTGATAAATTTCATGATCATTCATCATTATTTTGGAGTACAAAAACATCAGCTATTAATTGTTTATCAATAGAATCATGGTCATATGGAAAAGATCTTTATAGGTATATAAAATTTTAAATTATAATTTTTTTCTATGTAAAAAATTGTCTTTTAGAGAATTACTAAATACTAGTGTTATAAATGGTATTACAGGAAATATTGAATTTAATGAAGAAGGTGATCGTGTTGAATCATTATATGAAATAATTAATATTCAAGAAGGACAATTAAAAGTCGTTGGAAATTATCGATCAAATACAGTAAGTTTACAATTAAAAAAATGCTTTGATAAAGAACATAAAGGATAAGTAGAAAGAAATTTAGAGAATTTTTCGTTTATGGAAGAAAAAAATAAATTGATAAGTCCTATTATTAGAAAAGAAATTTTCGAGTAGAAAAAAATAAGAATTTTACAAACTCATTCTCAAATTAATCTATTATTTAGTATTCCAGTTTATGCATAGACTCTAAGGATGTTTCGAGCGAATGGTAACCTCGTTCTTGAAAAATTATCGTCTATATTCAGCAGAGTTCCAACGTATTATTTATTTTTAGATCTCCTCGAACAAAAATCTTCCAATTGACCTTCTGAGTCGTCGCTTCTTTCCTCATGTCTGGTAACTTAGGAACACCCCTGGACAGATTTGTTTATATTTCCTACCATTTAGCAATTATATTTCAAACGAACATGAAAGATAACAGAAGGAATATAACGTGAGAATCAGATTAAATATATCGTAAATAAATGAATAGTGTCCATGTTCAACAATTTTATTTAATTAGTATACAAAGTTTGGAAAAGATTTATGGTTCTTTTTAACTTTTCAGGAAAAAAAAACCGTAGAATAATAATTATTGCGAAAAAAATTTGTCATTGTATGATTTTTTTTTGTACATTGAAGATGATTCAAGTGCTGACTGGATCCACACCAATACTTTTTTATTTAGAAAAATATCTTTTATAGTTGGATAAGACTTATATCGACTGTCATATTGTTGTGATTCATGCATGATAAATAGGTCTAGGCAAGATAGTCCCGGTGGAACTAGAAACGACAACAATTGATTCCGTTCATGTCTAATAGTAACGTACCAGGAAGCTAAGGTTATGGCTGTAGTAAGGCACAGACAGCTATAACCAGTCAAAGAGTTGATTCGACTGTTATACAATAAGAAAAATAAACAATAACTCTTGCAGTTGTATCCATTAGTCGAGTTGTAGTCTGTTTGGTTAAATTGCTATTGTATCGATAAAATCTATGCCTTGAATTATAAATCTGTATTCTTAGTAGCACTAAATATCAGTGAATATTATTATTTAACGTAATTCTAATAAGTTGCATTTCGAATGATAAATTGCTACAGTTTTTCTATGAACATAGAAGAGTATCAATATTTCTAATGAATTTTTGTTTTGTTTTTATAGAGTACATGTTATACAAGTGCAATGTGTCGACAAATTGTGAGTTTATTTGTTTAGCATGAAAAATCATGATGTTTTCCTTCCTATTATCGTGTGTATGTTATTCCCTATATTCTTAAAATATTTAACGAATTATTCATGATTATTTATTTTTTTAAATTTCTTAGATTGATAAAACAGAATTAAAACTTGATGAACAAGATATAATATGGCCTAATGGACTTCGTCGAAAACCAGATGGAATTCGAACAAAACGAAATGTTTCGGTTAGAATAATCAAATATAATTATAATCGATGTTAATATATATATATATATTTTTTAATTTAGGTTGTTACTATTGTGGAAAAACCATTTATTTTTAGTCGTTCTGGCAATGACTGTGATCCTAGTACAGAAGTATTATGTCCAAGGAAAAAATCCAATGGTATAGAAAAGAATATTAATTCTTGTTTATGTTTTCTGAAGAAAAAAAAATATTTATTTAGATGCAATTAATGATGAATATGAAAATTTTTGTTGTCGTGGTTATTGTATCGATTTATTAAAAGAATTATCGAAAAATTTAAGTTTTGCTTATACATTACATCTTGTTGCTGATAATAAATATGGATCATATGAAAAAGTAAATAATTATATTGTAAAATAAAAGAAAAATATTCTAGATTATTTTTCATTCTTGCTCATTCATTATAACTTTTTTTCAAATTATTATTTGCTTCTATAAAATCATTTGTATTTTTAATTATATTTATTATTAATATCGTTTTATTGATTAGACAAGTTTTCATTGTAGATAGTAACTGTTAAAATTAAAAAAAGAAGACAGAATTCAACTTGAGTGAATTTGATAGTCTCATCATCTATTCAATTATTATTCTTCAATCGAAAAATCACTTTAGTCATCTCTTGAGTCTTTAGTCTGCCTTGTTATGCATCTATGATTGACTTTTATTAGTTTAATGTTATTGAAATATATGCCGCTCTGTTTTTTTTTCTCAAGCCCAACAAGTGCACATTTACATTAGCATTTTTCGCATATACAATCATTGTTCTATGAATGCAACGTCTTATGAGTTTGTATGATTAATGAATCGTATTGCAATTAATATTTGATGACGAATGATTATAAAAGAGAAGAATTTGAATTAATTTAATTGCAAAATAATCTATGATGAAGAATGAATTCAATTTTCTTTCGATAAGTTTTAATGACTTTAAAAATAGATCGAAATATTTTTACATAAAATTTTTGTTTACTTTTGACTCGCTAGAAAGTATTTTCGACAAGTTAATACTAGAATTTTGTACTCTCTTTCCTAAACATGAACTTAAAATTTTTTGTCTCATACTATTCGAAGCTAAAAGTTGGAATCGTTATTTATATATCAGGTTGTAAGTCAAAATCTATCCTATAAAATAGTCTATTTGAAGTTTTTCTTGCATTTTAACAAAGCATATGTTAAAACGTGTTCTTGAAAAAAAAGACTTCTAGACTCACTTGAATAGAAGCTACAACTTGCTAAGGTATATTTTCAGATGTTCTTTTCCTATTTTAATATTCTTTTTTTGTCTACAGATACTATATAATGTCCTAATAAAAACTGTGTTTCTATTGAGATTTGACAAAGTTATTGAATTTTGATCTTCAAAATTCGAAAATAAGAATTTCTCGATAGTCTTGGATTTCTTAAAAAAAATTACGATATTAAAAATTCGATAACTTAGTCAAATCTCAATAGGAACGCAGTTTTTATTATAACACTATGCAGTATTTATAGGTAAAAAATTATTAACAACTGAAACGATTCTGAAAATTTTGAGCATATTCGAAATAGAACTTAAACGATAAACAGAAACCTATTAGTTTACGATTTTCAAATCTTTCAAGAAGTCTTGCACTACTCTTGAACAAAAAAAGACATAACATTTCTAAGTCCATATTCGTAAAGAGTACAAAATTCTGATTTGAACTCGTTGGAAATACTTTTATTGGGTCACATATGGAAAAAAAAACATCTTGTGTAAAAACTTTTCGATCGTCCGTTATTCTCTAATGTTATTCAATTATTTTAGGAAGGAGCTGATAGACATAAACGATGGGATGGTATGATAGGTGAACTAATAAATTATCAAGCTGATATGATTGTAGCTCCATTAACAATTAGTCCTGAACGTGCAGAAGATATTGAATTTACTAAACCATTTAAATATCAAGGTATTACAATTCTTGTACGAAAGGTAAATTAATTTTCATTTAAGAAAAATTTCAAAAATTTATATATTAAAATATTTAGGATACAAGTAAATCAAGTTTAGCATCATTTTTACAACCATTTCAAGGACGTTTATGGGTGATGGTTGTATTATCTGTACATGTTGTTGCTGTTGTTTTATATTTACTTGATCGTTTTTCACCATTTGGTCGATTTCGTTTTTCATTACAACAAAGAACAGATCGTGGAAATGGTCCAGCTATTGAAGTTAATACAGAAGAAGATGCACTTAATTTATCACGTGCACTTTGGTTTACTTGGGGAATATTATTAAATTCAGGAATTGGAGAAGGTTTGAAAAAAGACAAACAAAACAAAAGAAATTTCGAATCATTTTATTTGACTTGAATTATTCTTTAGGAACACCAAGAAGTTTTTCTGCTCGTGTTCTTGGTATGGTTTGGGCAGGTTTTGCTATGATTATGGTAGCTTCTTATACAGCTAACTTAGCTGCTTTTCTTGTGCTCGATCGACCTAAAGCGAGTATATCAGGAATTAATGATGCTCGAGTACGTTATTGAAATCTTAATTGGATTTATTTGATTTTTTTTGTTCTTTATATTATTAGTTAAGAAATCCTCAAGAAGAATTTATATATGCAACAGTAAAAGGATCATCTGTCGATATGTATTTCAAACGTCAAGTTGGTATGTTTACAAAAAATACAGTTTATTAGTGTAATCTTTTTGGAGCTGAAATTTGGAACTCACATTTGTTCTTTAGCCTAATTATATTACGTAAAGTGGAAAATCTCTAGCAAACTATAGGTTTTTTTTTCGAGTATAATCGATTAATAGAGACACAATCTCTCTTCTTTAGTTTGTTTTTCATCTGCGTATTTCGTTTTCCTTAATTAAATATTAATTATTATTCTAACTATCGATTGAAATGGAAAATAAGTCTATTGTACATAGTAGTTTTAGAGCCACCGAACTGAATGAAGTCAAGTAAACACTATGACATGAGTTCAGTATCTCAGAGCATTCTAATTACCAAGATTTTGATTATAGTTGCGAACAAAAGTTTATAGCAATTGTATTTTTAAGTTTTCTTCCAGATGGTAATCGCTAGCAAGATTATGAAAAAAAAACAACATTTTTCTAACTCAAACGATTCTCTAAAACCTCCACAAGTGACTCTCTGACTTCAATGTAGAGCTTTTGAGAACATATTTTATTTGATAGAACAAATAGTTTCAGAGCAAAATGCTACTTCTCCAGTCTCTTCCATGACCTTCCTTCGTCAAACTATACTCGAAGTATAGAAGATTTCAATGTATCAAACATGCCGAATATATTGCTTTTGCAAACCCTCATTCAAGCAGTTTTCTTGGAGCCTTCGAACTCTCCAATTCTAATAGAGAATTATTTCAACTACGTAAATGTTTTTCTTACATTCTTCCTAGCCATATACCATCGCGAAGAAAACTTCAACATACAATTACTCTATATTTGTGTTCGTCACTATGGGTATATCACGAGCTTTTGATCATAATAAATTAGATATATGGGAATGCTTTTATTGCTGAAAATAAAACAGTGGTGCCTTGTGGAATGACAAACAAAAGAGCTTTTGAGTGCATATTTTTGCTTATTCATATGAACCCAAAATATCACTTCAATATCATATAGAATAGTAACGCCTCATGAGGGACGGCTACTGTTTTTTTTTCGGATTATATCTAGGGCAGATCTCAAGACACTATTATATATGTCTATAAACTCACAAATACTGACATAGATTATTCTACCCAGTTCTTACTTGATTACATATAAATTTTTATCTGCACAAAAATCAAAGATTAAGTCTTCTTGTTGATGCTGTTGCTATGAAGCCCTGAGAAAAGAATTCAATGTCTGTTGTCCTTGGTTGCGATAGAAACGTACCCAATAAGCATTGATCTCCCTTCTCCGTTACTATTAGAGAATCGCAAAACTTTGACTTAAAACTTACATTTATTAAAGTGCAAATTTCACAAAAAAACGAAATATTCAATTGTTTAATTTATAGAACTTTCGACAATGTATCGAACAATGGAATCAAAAAATTATTTAACAGCTGAAGATGCAATAGCAGATTTAAGAAGAGGGTAAATAAAAGAAAAGAAAATCATTTTATTATAATAATAGAAATTATGTGTTTTTGTTTAATAGAAATTTAACAGCATTCATTTGGGATTCACCAAGACTTGAATATGAAGCAGCACAAGATTGTGATTTAGTTACAGCCGGTGAATTATTTGGACGATCCAGTTATGGAATTGCATTAAGAAAAAAAGATGCATGGATTAGTCCATTATCTCATGCAATATTATCATTTCATGAAAAAGGTTTTATGGAAACACTTGATAATGAATGGATTTTTTCCAAAGGGTATATTTGTTACTTTTATTTATTTATATATTATGAAATTCATTTTTAGAACGAAACAATGTTCAGATCAATCATCATCACCAGCTACACTTGGTGTACATAATATGCTTGGTAAGAAAAAAAGAAAATTTATTTTCTTTGAATTTATTTATTATCATTTAAATGATATAGGTGTTTTTCTACTTGTGGCTGGTGGAATATTTGCTGGATTTTTTCTTCTTGCTATTGAAATAGCATTTAAAAGACGTAAAGAAAGACAAGAAAAAGAAATGGAAGTATCTCGAAATGCATTACTTCATTGGAGAAAAAAAATTGAGGTAAATTATTAATATTTGAATAAGTAAAATAGAATTTTATTCTCTTTAATGATTGTCAATGACAAATATTCCCTTGTGAACACTTGTCGTTTCTTTTCCACTAGAATAAATTCCGAATATATCATAGATCATTGTTTATTTAATGAAATTACTTCTACTGTAAATGAAAAAACGTGATGCATGTACAATCTTGAGTGAATAAAAAAGAATAATAATTGTCTTAAGCTGTAGGACGCGTTGGAGTAAATAGAAGATTGACTGACACGTCTAATCTTTATTACAGATCATAATAGATCGCAATCTTTGTTACAGTCTCGAACGTGACAGAACCCTATTTAGTAACTATAAGAACTAATTAGATAAGTCTTTTCTTATATTCAAATACAGATCGCTACAGTATTCAAAAAAACTCCTGACTAGAACCCATCGGATCCAAGTTTTTCGAATACGGAGTCAATCCGACGAGTTTTAATCCTAGCAGAAGTTTTGGGACATTCATACTCTAAATAACACAGGAATATCACTGGTTTGAGTTCAATTCAGTTCGTTTTTGGTCTCTGATGTAAAATAATTGATCGAATGTTGTTTGATCATTGCTCAGAGCATCACGATTTCACAGAGAAGATGATTGTTCCAGTAGTCATTTTTCATATATGTTTGTCTACATTTACTCGCTTTTTCGAATTTAGTTCGATCTCTGTCACCTATATAATGGTGTAAATTATATTTGTTAACTTCTTGATGCTTACGAATTCTGAGAAAAATTAATTCTTTTAAATTATAGAAACGTAAACAACGTTCAATGATATATGAGTCTGATAATCAACAACAACCAGCGGCTGACACCGATTCACTTAATGAATTGCCATCAAATCGAATTGATCATCATAAACTATCCAATATGACGAATAATGCAACAAATTTGGTTTATTAATAACATACAGATAAAAATTTTTTTTTTTTGTCTATTATTTTAAATTTTTATTTGTAGAAATTTTTTTTCTATCTAGTCATCATTGTCTGATAGTTGTTTTTGTTTGTACTGTATTATTTCTTTAATTATTCAAGTAAAAAAAAAAAAAAAAAAGTAATAAAGTATTTTCAATTGTATTGTGTATAGTTCAATTAGAAAACACAATGCAATCGTTAATTCAAAAAATGGAATAAAGAGGTAGTGGTCTTTCTCTTCAACAAAGTTTTTTTTTCATTTTTCTCTCACAAAAAAAAAATGTTTCTAATACATCAATTGATTCTGCAGCTAATTGTTTTCGTCTAAGATCGCCCTTCTCTTTCAAAATTCTATATTCGATCTGTGAGTGTCCTAACCGGCATGTGATAATCTACAACAAGAGACAAACTTGAAAAAAAATAAATAAAGAATATTTCTATTAGCTCTTGGATACAGAAATATTAATAACGACGATGATTGACAACGTATCCTTCTTCTTCTTTTTTTCTTTTCTGCTTTTCATCAAGAATAGAGAACTAACATTAATCTATACGTAACATCTTGCGCTACAACTGAGTAAACGAACAATCCACATATGTATGCATCATCATTAACATCATCGATTGCTGCTTTATATTCTTTATATGTGAGAGAGTATTAGTCGAACGATGTCATTTCAGGAAAACTAGCCAAGAGAGAATTGTCATAATAGACCGTGATAGAATAGACACATATTTTATCTACAAGTTGAAGGAGAACGTTTCCAATGACCATGAATAGCATCGTTTATCATATGAAAAGACTTCTATTTTACTTCTCTTGATCATAGTCAAATTGATTGACAGAGTATACTTCTTAGAAGTCTTGAAATAACAAGATTTGTAAACTTCTATGGAAAATTATTTGTTATGGTAAGTAAAAATTTTTTTTTTTAATGATTAGCATATATTTACCGACATTTTCAATTAGATAAGATACATATTTTTATCATTCTACTCTTCTTTATAATAGGTCTTATTCTTTCATCTAATATTCCGATGATAATTGAAACTCGAGAAAGTCATTCACGCCTCCTTCATATTTGTGAACGTCGTCCTCGTCGTCGTCATCATACATTAGATAATGCAACATTAGATCAATTTAATTTTATTTGTGTACCATTAAATCTTGATGAGGTAAAACTTTTCTATTTACTAACTAATAATATGAATTAGCCTTGGTCCATATGGTATATACGTAATAGACATATGTAAATGAAAGTTTTCTTTTTTTCCCTATCTTATTAAATCTTATTATATAGAGTTAAAAACCTTTAACAAGAAAATCTTTTGCATAAATGATTTTTATATTAATTTAGACGCGGATTAATTCGTCATCGTCTCATTCTAATTTAACTAGTACATCTTCAAACGATTGCTCAACTTCAAAAACAACAAGATTATCATCTCCTACACGTCGTGTTCGTTTTAAATTTGATGACAATGATAAAAATGGAGATGATTATAATGATGAACAAATACGTTCATCAGATGTTATTCGATTTCCAAAGAATTATTCAACTCATCGTGTTGAATTTCAAATTCCTATTCATATTGGTATCATTATTATACTGTTATATAATTTACATATATCGTCAATATTAGTCTTTTTCTTTTTATTCAAGATATCAACCCATGGTTAAATATTGATTGTTCATCTACAATGTCTACACCAGCTAAAACACGTTCGTTAACATCACAAAAAATTGATATTAACTATAATAATAATAATAATAATAATAATAATAATAATGTAATGCATCAACAAAGCATAACAACATTCATCAATTCTCCAATAGTACGTAAGAACAAAAATATTCATTTCACATTATCAAAAGAATGTATTATTCAAAGAGATATGTATTCAATATCGATTATGTATTGAAAGAAACAATGCTATTTTAACCTTCTGTTACTAGTTTATATACTTGATTGGCATGATAAGACAATAGATGCGTGAGAGGATACTGTTTGATTATAAACTGATATTGTTTAACATATACATGAATATATGAATGATTGACACATTGTTTATTGTCAAAAATACTATTCTTTGGCTGGTATTCATTCATTATAATCGTTAAGGACTATGTGAACAATCATTTTTGTTGGAAGTATCCGGCAGCGACTGGGTAATTTATTTTCATTGAAATATAAGAAGGAAATATGTGAAGAAAATTAAATGAATCAAAGAAAAGAAGACCGGAGTGAACGTAGTATAATCCAGAATTGTTTTCTTCTTCTTTCGTTCTGATCTGATGTTGTTTGTTCGCTTGCATGTTTGATTTGTAGAGCAGCAAAAACAAGCCAGACATCGCTATAGACCCTCTTCGTTCTCGACAGCAATCGATTCTTTTCTGGTTTCCCCCTTCTTTCTTTTTCTTTTTTTACAGTCAGTCGGTGCACCATCATGCTCGACGGCAAAGCAAAAAGTCTTATCTATAGAGCAAAAACAACAACAACACCGAACGTGCGGACGTTCTTTAGTCGTCTTCTATTTTGCTTTCTTCTTCTCAATGTTAGTAATAGTGGCCCATGAATATTTTTTTAATCTCGTTATTGTCTATGTGAATGTGCCTTACAAATAAAAAGAACAAACGATAGTTTGTACTTTTGCCTTAGCACAATTATCAATTGATCAAAGTTTGATCAGCATATACACATTGTTGACATTTTCATACTATTACTATCGGTATGAACATTCTTGCAACAGCACGATCATATCATAGAAAAGAAGTTTGATTTATACTTATTGATAATGGATGATACAAAGAAACTACCTCAACGTAATGCTACTTGTCGCTGTCAGCAGGTAGTAGAAAAAAAAAAGATATCAGTGTCGTGTTTTGCTTTCACAAATATAACACACATATATATATAAATCTTTTTTTTTGCAGTCTTTTTTTCTGCCTTATTGAAATTTTTCTTCTGTATTCACTGAATAACTTTATACTTCGACAAACATCAAGGAAAAGAGTTTGCCTTTGTTGTTTTTTTATTTTAACTAATATTTGTTATACAAAACCTTGACTACTACCATAAAAGTATATGTTCATGAAATGATCAGATGCAATGTTTTTCTTATCGTTATTTGTATAGATATATTCTCGCTTCTGAAAGAAAGTTAATAATAAATAAAAGATAAATATTAAATTATAATGTGTTAAAAAGACATGTTTTTTTCTTATTTTTGAGATTTTACATGTCATTTCAAAAGACATTTATCCATTTTTTTTGATTTATTCGAAACATCATACTCATCAATCATTACATAAACTAATATACGTGCATGATATGCCATTTGACGTTTTTTTATGACATACAAATATACTCCTTCCAACAATAACAATATTGTCATTACTTTCACCTTTACTCTTTCTCTTTTTTTTACACTTCTTGTATTACTATTGCTTGTTTGATCTGTTGTCTAGTGAGAATTGATTATTGTATAATAACTAGTGAAGGATAGACAAGAACATTTGTTCAGTCAACAACCGATAAAGACAAAAAAAGTGTAAGAAGTTTGGAGTATAAATATGACATTGTAGTGTCATATGCTAAATAGGTTAACGCGTGACATGGAAGAGAATGAACGTTATTTTTACCTCTGACAAAACATGCTTAAGATGTAGAAAGATTTATATCGTGTTGAATCGAACATAAACTCAAAAAAAAAAAAGATAATTTATACGTATAGAAAATATAATCTATTGTATTCTTCTAGCCGTCAACAATCGCTTGTGACAAGACGCAAACACAGTGGTACAAAGATATGTATTGTCAATTACACAAAACACCTGAAAATAAGAAAGGTAAATTAATGCAAAACAAAAATATTTCAGTATTTTGTTAATCATTTATGTTTTTAATGATATACAAAAAAACAACAAACAACATAAAAATAGCTCGGAAAAACTAGTAAATATCTAATCATGATTTAGATGTCCTTCTTGTCAAATTACCTCCTACATCTTCTCGATATCGAGAGTATTATCAGCATCAAGGTTTGTTAACAGCCTATTCTCTCACCATCTTATATCAATAGCCATTTTGCTTTCCCATTTTTGTTTCTTCATGCTTCTTAATTGCCTATGAGAACTTATGAAAATGTTGAATGAAGTACATCAACATTCTCTTAATAGCTTTCAATGTATCGTACAATACTTTGTATATGTGATGAATTTCAAGTAGATGCTATGTACAGTTTTACATTTATACAATCCATTCTAATAGTCTCTATATGAACGATAACAGACAGTTGAACTCATTTACTGCGGTAATACATAATACAATAGGAATGTTTAAAAATGAACTTTCGTTTTTCTATTATATGATAAATGCTAAATCGTTATCTAAATATTGTATCCAAACATCTATTATTGTGGATCGAAATTACTTTTTTTTTTTTTGTTTTATTCTATTGACCCATCGTTGTCTTCCTATGTATAGGTCTTACTGTTTGTATTGCATGCTGTTATCTTTTCTTTATCCATATTCAATTGCATGAAAGAATTAATTTGAAAAAAAAATGTCATGTCTAAATGATATTTCTTCTTCTTTTTTTTTAAGACGAACAACAAAATCCATATAAACCAACATATACATTTCCTGAAGAATTTGACGGTAATTTAGAACGTATGGAAGACTATATGCGAAAAGCAGCTTCGCAAAATATCGACGATGATTATCGTAAGATTGAAGAAAGATAAAGTATTGAAATAAATAAATTATATCATATAGGACATATCTCTGCTTCACCTGTGCGAACATCAACTACACCTATTAAGTAAGAGATTATTCAAAGGACCAATATTTCAGTACTTTTATTTTCTTATTGCAGAGATCATAAAACAATACCGAAACGAAATCCAGAAAAACTAATACGTGTTGATGATCAATTATCATCACCAACAATGACAGCATCTTCGATAGAACAAGCTAAATCAGTAAGTAACAAAAGAAAGATATATGTATAAGTTGATATGCACATCTGTTCATTAATTCAATAGAGTAATGATGGTTCGACATCATCAAAAATGATCAATTCAAGACCAAATACTAACTAGTAAGTTCAATGATGCATAATAATTCGTTATGGTTGTTACTATTCTTAGTATACGAACACCATCATCAATAACAGATGATGAACAAAAATCGATCTATAAACGAATATTACGTGGTGGAGATATTCCATCAGCTGGTTTACAAAAATTTTCTATTAACAATCGAGGTAGGCATTCAGATTTCTTTTCTTTTGTTTTTTAATGTGAATAAAAATATCTGCAACAGCTGTTACGGAAAAAAAAGAAGAAAAAAAAGAGGAATATAAATGAAAAGGAACGATCATTTTTTGTTACAAATTCATGATGAAAGTTTCATCTTCATCAAGACAGCGTCCCTTAATTCTTACAAATAATTTTCAACCCTCACCGAAATTATTTGCTTATTATTCTGTACATTGGGAGCAAAATCAAACATGTCAGTTATCTGATTTAATCGACAGTAATATGCGTTTCGAAATAAATTCATGTTTATATTTTCAAAATATAAATAATAATGAAGATGATAATGAATTGGAACAAATACATGAAGATGGTTGTGGATATGTTATAACTTATCCTTCTCATATTCATCCAACCGATAATTTACAAATCTATAATTTTGATCGTACAAAAAATTTTCTTTTAACATCGAATGATGTTTATTCTTACAGTAAGAGAAATTATATTTATTTTATTAATAAATTAGTCATAATATAAATTTATTAGACTAAACTTAACATGAATAATATTTAACAATAGAACCGTAAATAGTTTATCGATAGAATAATAAAAGAAAGAAGGTCTTCTATTCTCTCGTTTTTTTTTTATTACTTCTTCTTATCAGTATATTTCTATTAGAAAGTGTCAAATAAGTGGCGGCTCGATGCATTTAACCT
Source organism: Rotaria sp. Silwood1 (assembly GCA_905250075.1). Lineage (NCBI taxonomy): Eukaryota > Metazoa > Rotifera > Eurotatoria > Philodinida > Philodinidae > Rotaria > Rotaria sp. Silwood1. The sequence continues at coordinate 275,115 of CAJNOP010000111.1, forward strand.
TTTAACTAGGTTACTCTTTGTTCGTTTTTATCTGCTTACATCATACAAGATGCTTTCAATTTCATCAATACATTTAGTTTGAATTTTTCTTTTTCTTTCGCAAAAAGTCTGCATCTTGAGATGGTTATATGGTAAGAAAAGAAACCAATGAACGAAATCATCAAAGAACCCACTTATACATATGCATGCACATTCATCTTTTCTATGACTATAAAAAGTGTTAGCATTTGGTAACCTTGAGAGATAGTGAGAAGGTTTTTTGTTTCTCTCGACCTCGTTATGATGAGACATCTGTCTCGTGTCGTTTGATATCCATAAATATAATGTGTGATTAGACGAGAATAAACTAGAAGCAGAAGAGCAAAAGAGTTGTATGTTAACATGCAGATTGCATAAATATATTTGACCTCGACGACACAAGCAAGCAATGTAGTATATAAAAAACCAATACTGACGAGCTAGTTATTCATTGATTTTTGAAGAGTAATTAGAAATGTTGATTACTATCTGCACCTGTGCTTGTGTATCGCCTAGCTATTTCACAGGAAAGCCTTGAATCGATACACATACTCTGATCTTTTTTTGAGTAATTGATTTCATCGATCTGTTTTTCTTTTGATTGGTATATGTGTCTCTTTTATTCTCGTTATAAATATCATACTTCAACTTATTCTAAATTTCTTTTTTTCTTTTTTCTTTTTTGTATTCAATCTGTTTAGACTTTTAATATTTCGCGTAACATTCAACTATGTGACAGTAATATAAATTGAGAATATATGAGAGCGTTGTTCATCGTAACAACTGCAAAAAATAAAAAGAGAAAAAAAGATCGAAAAGTACGTGTGCATTCGAAATGCTTTGATGATGATTCGATATGCTCTTGTGTGTGTGTGTGCTTATATGAATACACACAGACAGAGCATCAACATCAATAACATGCGCATGCACATAAAAAAGAGAACACTTATTTACACATATTTACACGACTAGAGGCATCGAGAAGTAGAAGAACGAGAGGGAAACGAGAGAGAAAAAAAAATCTAAAGCGAAATATTGCCATAACCATATATCAACACTGTACATTTACTCTAGCTTTCTCCGCTTGTTTTTTCTTCTCTCTTCCTCCCTCCCTCCCTCTCTCTCTCTCTTTCTTTTCTCCTCCTCTTTTTTTTTTTGGCCAATTTTTTCATATTTATTCTCTTCTATTCTCCCGGCGTCACACTGCGATGGCGATCATTGTGAGAATGTGCGTATTTTTTTTTTCATACGTATGAGAGGGAGAGAAAAAAGAAAATAGAGCTCAGTAGTAATTAACGACAAGAAGACAAAGAAAGAATAGTCAAAAGAACTACTCTTCATATACTCAAAGCATACCTACATAATTAGACTAAGAACAACATCGATTATCATCGTTGTCTGCTCAGTATATATATATATACATATACATATACATGTATATCCGTTCATAACACTTCACTTGTAGATAAATAGAAACAAGCCTTTCTTTTTTTCCTCGTTTCGCTTTATCTCTATCATTTCCACGGCTCATTGACAAAAAAAGTAGGCGACAAACGGCCAGGTAGTGTGCATACATAATATACATACCGGACTGTCATCATATTACGAAGATTCGAATGAGTGTCAGTCATTCATTATAATTGTGCGATCAACCATATTGACAAAGAAGAAGAAGAAGAAGAAAAAAAAAACGGGAACTATTGCCGCTTTTCATATTCGTTGTATTAAAATAAATGGCAGACGAAAAAGCTATTAGTAAAATTGAAACTGACACTACTGAAACTATTGATCATGGTATAAGTGAACTCGTTCGAATCGTTAATAACCATCTTAATCCCGTTTCTTCAACTGTAAGTTCAACGTCTGGTTCAACACGTACATATACTCCACCATTAATGGGTACATCGGCTCGTGCTGCTAAACGTCGAATTGATAGTGATTCTGGACCAATACGTATTGAAGGTACAGATATATATAATCAACAATTACAACATCACTATCAAAATGTTCGACATATATTGGAAGATCAACAACAACAACAAGAATTGCATATTTCAAATGTTGATACACCACCTGATTCTCGACAATCCTTTAATGCTAAACGAGACTTTTTCGAACAACGTTTTAAAACACCGCCGCCTACATATGATTCACCACCACGACAACAACAAGCACAAAAAATAGTTACAACAATTACGACAACAACAACAGCAGCACCAAAAATAAATACTCATGATCGTACAAGTTCGTCATCAAATGAATCACCATCGGTTGATCGTGTACTTGAACAAGCCGTGGAGTTACAAAAAATGAGTAATATTAATCCAAATAAAAATGATTCACAAACACCAGTTATTATCGAACGTACTGAAGAATATCAAGTATTTTTAGATTCTTCAAATCATGAAGTTCGTCGTACACCAAGTATTTCACGTACATCTATTGTTAATATAACTAAAAGTGGTCATGCAACAGATCTTGATCAAGCACAAGCACAAGTTGAACGTCTTACTGATGATCATGAAGCTATACAACATTTAACTCGTGTACTACAAGAACATAATGTAACAACAATTAATGAATATAAGCGTTTACCATCTGTAACAAATCAAAATCTTGCTTCATCATCACTAACAACATCACCATCTGATGTTCTTATTGATCGAACTAATTTACCAATAACAAGTGAATTTGCTGTTATCGATGCATTAGTTTATAATCCTATAGGAACAATTGATGGCAAATATCATAATTTATTAAATAAACGTTATAATGATATTCGAACAAATTTAGGAAATCCAGAATATATAAATTCATTGAAACAATCAGCAACAACAACAACAAAAACAAAAACAAAAAAAGAGTCAAAAAAGAAATCAAAAGAAAAGAAACCGAAGGAAAAAAAATCCAAGAAAAAAGCATCATCAAAAACTGATACTATCGAACAAGCCGTAGTTACATCTGATGTTAACGCTCCCGAATCATTATTAACTCAAACAACAGAACCAATTACAACAACGGCATTAGTCGAACAAACTCCATTAATTGATCCAAAAGAAAAGAAAAAACAAGACAAAGAAAATAAAAAAGCATCGAAAACCAAATCTAAACAAAAATCAAAAAATGAAGATTATCAAGTCGTTGATGCCATTATCAGTAGTCCAATATCACTTCGTCTGCCAGATCCTTATCTGGTCAAGTATAAAGTTAATCCGCCACTATCTCCATCATCACCTCTCCAATCTATTCCATCATCAGTAACACCAAATACGGTTGTAGCAACAACAACAACAACAACGACAACTACAACAGCGACGACAGCGGCTACAACACCAAAAGATACTACTACTCCTATAGTAGAAAAAAATCAGACATTGTATCATCTTGTAAAAATTGTCAGTGAACTTCAAACACATCATGCAGCTGCTTTAAAAGCTGCATTAAATACTGTGCCACCACCTACCATGACTACAACAGCTGAATCGAAAGAACCAGTCATTTTAACTAATCAATCAGTACCTGTTATAAATGAAGTTGTTTATCAACAACCTTTATTAAAACAACCAGATTTAGTAATTTCGCCTTCTCATCAAACAGAAACTAATCTACAATCTGAATCAATAAAACCACGTGTTATTTATCGTTATATGGATGAACAAGGACGTATACTTAAAATATCATCGGTACCACCATCCGAACTACGTGAACAACCAGCACAAGCATATGCATATTATACGACAGAACCACCATATTTATATGGTAGACATATCGCTATTGATGATGAACGTCGTTATCCATTACCACAATATGAACAACATGCTACATGGCAAGGTGAACCTAAATTACCAACAACAGTAACACGAGAAGATTTAGAATTACGTGATAGACGTGTACCACAATTAAGTGAACAATATGCACCAGGTGGACGAACAATACCTGTTTCAGTTGAACATGAACGTTCATCAAAAAATTCTTCTCAACAACAATCACAGCGAATATATCATTATCCAAATCAACAGAATGTTAAATTAGCTTGGTTACCACTTTCTTATCCTGCTGATCAAGCTATACCACCAACTGGTGCTGCTGGTTATGAGACAGATTCAACAGTTAGTGAACGTTCGGGAACACATCGTACCTATGACTATGTACCAATTGATAGTCATTATCGTTATTCTAATCGACCACCTTATGATGATTATTATTATAATCGTTCACCAGGTCCATCCTATTATCGACCTCCACCATCCGTATATTATGGTGGTCGTGGTATGTCACCTGAATATGGTGGTTTATCTCGTAATTATATTGAAGTATTTCGTGGTGGTGATTTTCGTGAAACGAAACCAAGTGAAATATATTCTTTACCATTGAGTGAACAAATGCGAACATCACCAAATTATCCATCAAGTAGTCGTCATTCACGCTATGATCAATATCAATCAGAAAGATATGGTACAATGTCAAATCGTAATACTTCTACTCCATCATCACCACCAGTTTATTGTTCTAATTCTTTACCAAAATCACGTTATCAACATAACATTCCACCATCAACTGTACATGCATCAACTTATTATACACATCGTAGTCCTTATCATCATCGTACAGTTCAAAGTAGTCCTAATCCAGAATGTAAAAGTTATGTTCGTCATTCAAAATCGTTTGATTATCGTCCATTACGTACAAAACTTCAACGTGAATATAAAATAACACCTAATTTACTTGTTGATGAATGGGATTATCCACAAACATCTAATAATATGAAGTATTCAACAACAACATCAACTACAAATCGAAGTGGTGTTTCATCACCAGATGATGTTTTTATTAGTAATCGAACAAATCAGGCGTAGCCTTGAAAATCAAAGAAGAAAGATTATTCGAGAAAAAGAAATAGAAAAAAAAAACACAATGCTCATTTAACTATCTTTCTTCCCTTTCGTCTATATATGCTTATATTCGTTTGTTTCGTTTTTTTTGACATTTTTTTTATCTAGATTAATCGATCGTTACCGACTATTTTTAAACTGAGTAGAAATGCACTTGTCTTTTCGTAATAGGAATATAAAGCATTACTTTTTATATTATGCCGTGATATATACATATATATACCAAGTAAACATGAGAACGAAAATGTGTAAGCGACTGTCTCATTAGAATAGTTGCACATCTTTGATAGAATGATAGTAACAAAAGATATAGGGTATATGTATATTATACATTACGTCGCTATCGATGAAGGCGCTTATGTAACCTATCACTTGTCTCGATTCATATCGAAATAGTTGCTAGCTTATACTTAACGTTCAAGTGGATGAATATGCTTCTAGTGGATATATATATATATATATATATATGTTTCTTGGAATATTATATAACCATACTTTCGATCGATAAAGCATTCAACAACATCTGTTAGAACAAAGCAAGGTTATTATTTTTTCTATTGACGTATGTTTTTTTAATTTATATAACAGGGTACTAGATTAATAATAATAACAAATGTGTATATAACATGAATTCTCATCAGACTCGATTAAAAAAAAATTATTCATCCACGTGTGTTTCGAGGTCGAGCATTTTTTTGGATTTGGGAGCAAAAAAGGAACCAATAAAACGTTGAAAACTTCGCTGGGAAAAAATGCAAATTTTTCAAGATTGACGTAACCTCTCCCCTTCTCTTCTCGGGATATTTTTGTATGGATCTGAAGTATATTATTTGAAGATTAAATGAGATATAATTATTTTTTAAATATTTTCATCTTGTAGAATTTAAATGGTATGTTGGTAAGTAAATAAGATAAGGGTAATTATCGATCTGTGATAACGTTTCATAGAGCCATCTTTTGGCTTTAATAAAAATCGTTCTAATTCTACTATTAAATCATCATCATTTTCTGATAATAATCAGTCTCGTAAGTTTTTCGTTTGTGTGTATAATATACTTACTAAACTAAATTATGAAAGATTTAGAAAAAAAGCAATGATGCTTTACTTACAAACACAAAAGTGTATATGACATAAGATGAATCCTAGATTCATCATTGACTAATCATGATTTTTTTTTAATGATTTATAAATAATTTATTCTATAGAAAAACCAAATGAACGATCAAATGAATTATATGAACGACATGACTATGATCTCTTGGAATTAAATCGACAAAAACTTCAATCGTAAGTTAATATTTATTATTTGAATTTTCGTATCATATTTCTTATATTTAAGTCGAATATATGATTCTCAACCAATTTATAAAGCATTTGCTTTACATAATTTTTATCCTGAAACTGATAGGTATAATGGATGATTTTTTTTTTAAAATAATATTTATCTATTTGTTTCTTAAAGAGAATTACCTTTTAAAAAAGGCGATACCATACTTGTTAAACGTCGTATTAATGATGATTGGCTTGAAGGTGAACATCAAGGTTTAACGGGAATATTTCCTCTTAATCATGTTGAATTATTTCCATATGAAATAATTGAACAAGAAAATCCAAATGAAAAAGAACAACAAATAGAAGGTGAAGCTATTGTTAAATATGATTTTATACCAGAAAAAACCTACGAGTTACAATTAAGAAAAGTTTGTTATAGAATTCTATCGAACAAAAAAAAAATGATTTCATAAGATTACTTTCTTTTTTTATTAAAACAATAGGGTGATAAAGTCATTCTATTACGAAAATTTGATAATAATTGGTATGAAGGACGACTTAATCATGTTGAAGGTATATTTCCTGCTGATTATGTTGAAACATTAAGAGAACCAAAGAGTAAGAATTTCATTTTGAATTCACTTTTTATTAATTTCATTTAATTCAAAAATTGAAGGTAAATCCTTAATGCTATCGAATCAAAATGAACATACAACAAATATCATTAAAATGCCAAAAAGTGCATTAAAAAATTCTAATCGATTACAACAAACAGCAACCGAACAAATTAATATAGTACCAGAATCACCAATACCAATGCAGAAGTAAGTTTAATATATCAATCATTTCAAGCTAACAAGAACATACTCTCCTTTCATTTGACTTTAATTCTTTATTAAAAGTTATTTTTCTGAATAAGTTCTTTTAGCATAGATATGTATAAATACGTTTGTTCTTTCAACTAACTGTTAATTATCATCAATTAATTAATTAGTGAGTTAATTAAAAGTAATTAGTAAATACATCCCTAGGCAAAATTCTTCTTTCTTTCTTATTATTTTTTTCATATGGAAGTTTTTTGACCTCAGGTGAATGCTAGTTACAAGGACAAGTTGAATACTTTATTAGGATGTAGTGGATGATTAATGCTAATTTGCTTCAATGAAGAATATACATCTTTCAGTATAAGTGAGCAATATCACAAATGAATTGATTGACAAATTGCTTTATGATTAGGTTATTTCTTTTATTTTTGTATCTACTAAGTATTTTACTGGGTTGAATCATCAAACTTTTTTCATTGTCGACTCGAAGGTCTTTCGAAAATGCAACATTATCAATTACTACAAATACACATATAGTAAAACATTCATAATATATCACAAAAAGAGATAACACCACCGTGATGTATTCTATCAACCAACTCATTTGTAACGTTGGCTAATTGTATTGAATGACGTATAGTCTTCATTGGAGTTGTAGGTCGTAATCAATCATAAACAATAGTGAAATAGTGTTGAAGTAAACCTTGTAACTAATATTCAATGGTTCGACACAAAATGAATGAGAGAGAAGTGCGAAGACTTTTGCCAATGGATATATCTCTTTAAACAGATGAGGAAAAAATCCGAAAACTTCAGAATAGATTCTACAGCATGAACCGCAACTTTGGTGAAATTTTCAGGAAGATCGACCTTCAAAAATACTTCTTCTAGAAAATCGATTATCCAAAGATTCTAAAGAAGAACTTGCACTGTTTTGAACTTTATAGTAGCTTAAAAGAGCACTTTTTTTGTACTCCATCATATCGCTAATAAAAAGTAAATCGATTTTGTTGAAAAAACTACACGAGATCAGAAAAAACTTTGAATAGACATTTTGTAGTCTCAAGAATTGCCTACAGAATGTACTATTTTGTAATCAAAATGTTGCTTGAATTCGAAGTTTTTTTTAAACTAAGATATATGAAGTAAACAGTCGATGTCGTATCACTGATACTTTGTCTAAATAAAGATCTCTCGCGTTGATTTTTGTTACAGTATATCTTGAGTAACTCAATAGACATGGAGTATATACAAATTAATCTTAGAAAAATTCATGATCTCAATATATGCGTGTTTTAATTTTCTAAAGACATACTACTAACGAATGATTTTGTTAAATATATATATTTTTTCATTTAGAAATCATTTGATTTTCTATTTTTAGATGTCAAGTACTTTATGATTATATACCACAAAATGTAGATGAACTTGAAATTCGTGTTGGAGATATAATTAATATTGTTGAAATGTGTGATGATGGATGGTATTGTGGAATAATGGAAAAATCAACTCATGGCAATAACATGTCATTTGGAACATTTCCAGGCAATTATGTTAAATTATTACCTGGTTAAAAGAAAAAGAAATTATTCTGTTATAGAAATGAAATATTTCTTAAATAGTGATCTCCAATGTGCTGAATCTTTTGATTTATTTATTTTTTCTGCATTGACAGCAATATTGCTTCTTTCTTATTGTATATCTCTAGTCGATATATTTAAATCTATTAAGAAATAGAAGATTATGTTATCTCAAATTGTCTTACAGTATCAATTGAACATAATAATTCTTAATAATAAATAAAAAGAAAAAGAAAACTATCAATGTCTTAACTTATATAAATCAGAAAAAGATTTTATTAAATATAAAGGATTTGATAATTACTTTCTTGCATTTGATAAAAGTGAGAATTCACATTGTAGAACAATTTATCTGCTAATTTATCATGATCTGGTTAAAATTTAAAAAAAAAACTGTAAAACTCGATGATCATGAGTTGTTTGTTTCATTGAAAGAAGAATATAGAAGTAAAATATCAACAACACATTTCGAATTCGTTTCTTTTTTGCTATTGAAAAAGAATGTATTGGAAGTTTTCTGTCACGTTTTGTGTATGTGTTTCTAATTCGAGAGAAAAAATATCCACATCGCAGAATCAGAAGTGGAAAAGATAAACATGATCGCAAATTGGAAAATGCTTGCAAACTAGAATTAAATGAAAGAGATAAACATGCACGCATTATGAAAACAAGCAAAAATAGATATAGCAAGGTCATGAATGCTGATAGCTCGTTTGAATAGAAAACTAAAGTGTTGAAAAGGACGAAGATAAAGTTAAATAAATCAAAAAAGGAATATTGATTATGAATAATAGTAGTGTATCTGCACTTATCACACAATCTGATAATTATGAAATAATATTCAAAAATTATCACTAGTGAAAAAAACAAATAAGAATGGTACTTGAAAATGAATTTGTAGACATAAATTGAGTAAGTATGTAAGAGAAGAGAAGAAATTCGAACTCAATGTCAGTATTCTGTTTATTATTCATCATTCAGTGCATTTCATACAGCTGACAAGATTGATCATGAATATGAGTCTAATGTAAGTTGAATGTTCAATGAATTTTCATTCATGATTTTTCTATATTTCATTTACATAATGGAGCCTTTCTTGATTCTACAATGAAGACATTTTCTGGTTATCAGTAATTTTTGACTACTTCTAGCTATTGAAGAGATTACAACCGATCAGATTGACATTTTTATTACAAATCTGGCATCTGAAATTAGGAGACAGATGTTCGAAGCAGAAAATTTCAAAGAGAATTTTATGAGGAAACCCTAGTGTTTCGTGAGTTCATGAATCTGTTGAAATCAATATTCGTCATACTTTATTATTGTCTGGTTTTACATACACACAAATATGGTTAAAAGTTTGCAGTCAGGACTTTATGTCGATTAATGTTGTTGTCTTGTAACTATAATTTGATTTGCTTGCAAATACAAATATGTAAAAGATTTGATAAATTGTAGTTTTCAAACAATCTGAGACCTTCGGCACGAGCTATGGTAGTTATTGACGAACCGAAAAATTGACTTTTGTACTTTTCCAGTTCTTTATTATCAGAGAACCTGAGTAATACATTCATTACACTACTTTTCTCATTCACACGTTCATGTGTTTTAATATAGTAGATACCTTAGATCAGCCCTTATGACCATACTTTAGTTTGAGAAACTATCGAGTTGCGAAGGTTTTGAGAAAAAGTTCTGTATAACTATATCAAATAAAGTCATCTTCGAAGATTATGGACAGATCAGAAATGCAAGAATATATATGCCAGTGGTCTTGAAAGAAGTATAAAGTAAATTGTCAATTACCAAATGAGAGCTTCTCATTTTTATGACATAGATAATTCAGATTTTATGAGTATCTCACGTAATTTCATCGTAGTATCATTCAGCTTTGTGAGATGTTGCATTTGTAGGCTGTGAATAATCCTATAAAACAAGGAAGCCTAACAAAATGTTATTAAAGCATGCCTATTTCTTATTCGCCAGTTTTTACATTGCTATCGCTCATCACTGTTCATGTGTATATGTTATTGAGCTCATGAAAGAAACTCATTAGTTCGTCAATAGAAAAAAAATGCCGAAAAAAAAAAGAAATCAAATACACCAAACAAGTTATAATTAAACAGCGAAATGCAATGAACTGATTCATTGGATGACTTACGTCACTATTTTATATTTATTCGGATAAGGTGGGCTTCTATGTTCTGATGGGGTTTAATCAATAACAATTTATTGAACGTAATTGCTACACGATTTTATAACTGAATTTATTCAAAACTTTTTTTTTTGACAATGTACTTAAATTAATACATAGTGATCATTTAGTATGTATAACGACGAACAGCGCTCATTTAATAGAGTAGTGGATAAGAAAAAAGAAAAAAAAATGCTTTTAACTACTTGAAAACGAAATAAAATGACTCTTGTTGAGAATCCGAACATGCGCAAACATATGCATAATAACTTTGAATAGCAGATCAACCAAACAAATATTAAAAAATGCATGCCGAGACAATTTGACGACTAGATGGATGATTCGAAAGAAAGAATTAAACGAATTTAACTCATGTTTTTGTTTCGATTTTCTTTTTTTTTTCTTCTTGTTGAAGGAAAGTTCGATTCCTCTTGAATTGTATTATGTCTACTAATATTTAGAATGCAAGTTTATTTTTCATCTATTGAAGTTTTATCGATTTTTTTTTCAAACAGACAAATATCTTACTTTAAGACAAGTCAAAAATTAACAATGACTACAATGAAAAATTCGTTAGCCCGTAAGAATATTTCATTTTTTTTTTGAATAAAAAATAGTTCAATAAAAAAAATATACATATTACAGGTTCTAGTCCATTGCCAAGTCTTCATCCGGTGCATGCTAATACACAAATAAAATCAACTTTCGCAACAATACAACCTATTTTACCCAATACTCCTTCAACAACAGTATCAAAAAAATGTCCAACAAAAAAACGTGTTCGTTTCGCATTAAAATTAGAAACTATTGAAGATCTATCATCACCAAAGAATGACAAGCCTACTGTATCAACAATAAAATCAAACAAACGCATTACTAATCCACGGCGAGAAGATGGACAATTATATGGTGCTTATGTTGAATATTTAGAAAAACAAGGTGCTTTAGTATCGGATATATCAGAAGTACATCGACCATCACGACCATCACCACCACAGTTGCCACCACATGAGTCTGAACGTGAATCATCAGCACATACAAAGACACATTCTGCTCGAAGCAAATCACCTGAAATTATCGTTGAATCAATCACGGGTACAACAGCACCAGCTTATTTACCACATATTGTTCATCCAACAGCAGTCACAAACAAGAATAATAATAATAATAGACGACCATCATTGCCTATAATTGATCCTAATTTCAAACAACGAATTGATCCAGGAATTCCAACTCATAAAATTCAATCAAAAAAAACACTTGGTTCAGTTAGTAATAGAAATTATTCGAATTCAGTACACTCAGTTGCAAAACGAACTGCTCTTGCTTTACCATTGATTAAAGATACGAAATCCAATGAAAAATCAATGCGAGCAGATAATTCTGTTGGTGCAAAAATTGTTAATGAATATTGTCAATCAAAAAAAATTACTGAGATCATTTCTGGTACATTACCTGGTGCAAATCATCAAATCAATCATGTATCTGAACGTTCTGTATTGCCTAATCTTTCAAAAACACCTCCAAGTCCTCATCATAATCATTTGAATAATGAACCATATTTTTTTCAAAACCATAATAATGATCAAATGCAACCAATTATTCATTAAACTTTTTTATGGTGGATGCTAAGAAAAAAAGCTTTTATTTATACAGACGGAAGAAAAGGATTGAATATATTTCTTTAAATCAATTTATCATTGATACCAGTAATAACTTTCAAAGTTCAAATGTTAAAATTTTTATTAATAATTTATTTTTTATATTTATGCCAGAGATTATTTCCTTGACTAACATAATTATTTATATTGAAAGAGTTCTATTTTTATTTATATAAAAAAATACTGCTGTTGATTGATAGAAAAATTTGTTTAATATATTGAATCTTGATGATTCAAAGAAATAAACTGAAAATTTTATAGGAATGTTTTGCAGAGGAATTTTCATCAACTTTACCCGGCAAAAAAATGAATCAAACAATTTTTTCGATCTTGAACTGGTAAATATGAACGTATAAGTTATTGATATTTTTTTAAAATTATTTGATTTTAATGAACGATTAAATTTAGTAATTATTTCATATGAAAATAATCAATAAGTAAAAAATACAAGATACGCTGTAGAAAAGTTGGAAGAAAAAATATCGAAACCATCGTACTGCACATTTGTTCGTACTACCATCAGTATTATTGCAGTAGAGTGGTAGTCAGAAGATAAGTCGATCATTTAAATATCGAACTATCACGTCAGTATAGCTTAAAGATGCTCAGAGCAAGCTTTTTCTATATCTTCTGCTTGGTTTAAGAAAAATTCTCTAAACCTTATTTCGTAACATGCTTACTCTTATCTTATTCTATCCTGTAATGTAAAGTAATCTTGTACATTCCTAATGTTCTCACTAGAATTAGAGAGGGCTGGATGTAAGTTCAATAAATACATGAAAATAGTAGTCTGTTTTCAAAAAGTCTTGATAAAACGTCAGAAAATTCGCTACAAATGAACAAAATTCTTAATAACTTGGCCGAATAGATAAATGATTTTGTTTACTCAGCATTGTTATTTGAATCACGTCTGGAACTATATATCGAAAGCCCTTTTTATCTGAAACCACATGTTAAAATCAGGCTAACATAGGAATCGACATACCATTTTCATGCATGTTTTGAATCTTTTTCGAAGATGATGAATTTAAAAAAATATTTGTCTTTTATCATATTAGATAAAAGGCCGTCTGGAGTTCTTCTATTTCGATTGTTGGAAATCGCATTTTGCTAGTTGTTATCATTGCTAAGTTATTGAAATTACAATCATTTCTCTTTAATTTTGGTGCGAGTATTAGCATAGTGCACGTTACACTGAATGGTCTATTGACAATTTCTGTTCGGTTTGAATCACATCGGCAGAAAGTATCAGAAAAAACTGATGTGCCTAGTTAAACATTGACTTAGATGTCTACGGTTTATAATTGCTTTTCTCATTATTCTATCAGTTTATATCTGTAATCAGTAGTAGCAGTGATGAAAAAACATCTGATAAAGATTAACTACAATACTTGGAAAAAAAACTACTATACAGCTAAAAGTCTATCATCATAGCCGCATTTGCTTTATCTTCAACGGATATAAGTCAATAAATATTTGCAGTTATATTTCATTTATTAATTCATAACAAGAAAAATCTTTGCTTTTATCAGATGATCTTATTTTCAAATTGAAGCAGCTAGAAAATGTTTAAAAAAATACATCTAATAGAGGTTCAGTTGATGAACATACAAATTTGAATGATATAGTGGTTAAAATGATTGATGATCACCGTCATTTTGTAGATAAAGAAAAACACTAAAGTGCATGGTTTTTGTGGAAGCTTTTCTTTTCTTTTTTTCTCTTGATTTGTAAATAATCTCATTCAGAATATTATTATTATTATTATTCCATACAAAAAATAAATTTGTCTTAGTAATCAAAATTTTCTAAAGCATTTTTCGATCATTTTTAATTTTGGTATATTTTTTTTCGGCTTTCCTACGGCCAACCTAATAAAATATAGTAACTTAAAGACTCCTACAGACAAGGTCAATTTTAGTCAAATTTATCAATTTCGTGATTTATAGGTCGTTAAATACAGCAAAATATGTACTCTTCAATGCACTATAGTTTATTCGTTTTATGCTGAAATTGAAGGATATTATACAGGTTTTTTTAGGCTTCCATACAGAAGAAAATAACATTTTATCTAAACACTTTGGTTTCTAAAATCCTCCAAGATTCTCTATTAACTTTTGATAGGGATGAACATGGCTATCATGCATTAGTAAGTATGATAAGTGGATACGTTACTCGAAGATGAAGATTCACACCTGCGTCTACAACTACACCTTCACTTCAATATGTGTTCATTTCATTCGTTCTAATCAGTAATCTATGAAAAATTCTTCAAAGATTCGTTTTATATCAGTTTATGGAAGAAAAACAACCGTTGAATTATAGTGTTGAAGCAATTTTACGTTTTTTTTTACAAAAGAGTTTTTTATTTTGAAGTTTCCGTACGTCAGAAAGATGTCCGCCATTTTAAACGCTAGAAACATGGACTTCATGTCAAAATGAAATCAAAAGCCCACTCTACAACTTAACAGTGCTGACTTTATCGGTTTCGTCCTTAATCTTTATTAAAAACTAATTGTTTTTGACCTACACGCTCTGGTTTCTTCTGTATTTTATGAGAGAAACTTTCGAGAAAAACAAACTTTGAAAACTTATCCCCTGTCATGTATTAGCACTACATCTTGGCTACGGTGTGAAACCAATCTGGATTCTCTAACCTTTGACATGGCCAAAAAATTTGAAACGTGCAAACATTTATAATTTGATCCATCATTTTAAGTTAACTCTTGAGTTATTCTATGTATTGAGCTGAAAGTTTTACTGTGAGCTTTTTAATTCGAAATAGAGCTCTATTTAAAATTTCATCAAGATTGAATGATCGAAAAAAACTTGTTTCTTTGGATGAAACTTTTGAATGCGTATCGAGAAGTCTATCCGTTGAGAAGTTTGCTATTGATATTACAGTTTCTAGTGCTTTAGTTGTAGACAAAAGTGTACCTAACAGGGGAAAAGGAGTGTATGTTCACATAATATTGGAATAATGATGTATGTCATATATAACATGGGCAAATGTATGATTTTTAATCTCCTTGCTCATTGCAATGTTGACTGGAAGTTGCACATGATCAGAACATATTATAATGTTGTTATTTGAAATAAACATATAAACGACAACTAGCAACTAATCAACACTACAAATCGAACGACCAATAAAATTAGCAAAGGCGTGAGAGCAAATACTTGTTGTCTACAACTAACACATAACAAGGAAATTCTGTAATAAGAAATCTAGCTGTAGTATAAAAATAAGCTCGAATAATAATCATAATAATAATATACGTCTATGTTAATTAGAAGATTATAATATTGCAAAATTTACTTTATTTTATTTTATGATAAACAGCGATACTATTAGAATAGTTATTCAGTCAAATATTTAATCGTATATGCAAAAAAAAACATTAATATCACTATTTTGTTTGACATTTTTCGTGTAAATATTGTTCAAATATATAAATACATGATTTTTTTACTGCATTAAATTCATTGTATTCGTTTGTTACCTGAAAGAAAAAAAAAGTATAATGGATGACACATTCTTTCGATTTCGTTGACATATGGATTAAGATAATATAAAAAGCGAATACTACTCTTCAATGAAAAAAAAGAAATTTGATGAATTTTGATCTATTCAAACCAAACGATGTTTTGTCCTGTTTGCCTTGAGTATTGTTTGAGATTAAATAAAAATCAGATTTTTATTTTATTTGTTAAAAAAGATAAGAATTTTTTTCCGTTTTTTATTTCTATAAGTTGTTTCTAATAAAAAATGCAACCACTAACCTTCTTTTTTGTTTGCTGATCTTCTCGCTAACTATAATGAATGTTTTTTTTTCTTCATCTGAAACATTTATTTATTTAAATGTTCTTTCTTTTAGTTAAGTTCATCATTTGCAATGAACTATAATAATCAAACACTTAAACTTTAGAACAAAAGTCTCGTCTGATCGTTTTTTTATTTTCTTGATTGCATGATTTTTTTTCACATGCACATTGGAAGAGCACTTACGTTTTTTTTTTTAGTAGGCATTCTATTTTGAATATAGAAAATATTCTTTTTCTTTTGTTTAGGTTTAACAGATATAACAATAATCTGTTAAACCTAAATTCACAGATTTCTTTTCAAATGTTTGCTTAATGTTGTGACTTTTAAATAAGAGATCGAGAAATGGATTCATACTTTCTTTGTCTGTCCGGTATATTATGTAGGACTGTGTAATGACAACAACAATGGTTTGTTCATTTTTTTTTTCTTCTTTCGTTCTTCTTATTTTTTTTTCTAGATTTAATTAAAAAAGAGCGTTCGGTTGACGACAGCAAGCAAATGCTGCTTTGGAGAACAAGAGAGAAGAAAAATGCTCAAGACGAGTAAAATAGGATAGCTAGAAGAATTTTTACAGCATATATTAAGAAAAAAAAAACTAGGAGAAGCACTTGTTCCTTTTTGAATTTTTTTCATTTCCGTTGACAGATATATTTCATAGTATTTAGAGCAAATATCATTGTGCTTATTATTGATTCAGCCAAGTTTGAAAATATTATTCTGAGTATTTATTTGATTTTCGACATATAATAATAAAACGGTAATTTTCTGCTTTTTTCTTCTTACATACCAAAGAATAACCCTTGATTGGTGTTTTATACATGTAATCTTCCATGAAATAATGCATGTTATAATTGATTTTTTTTTCTTTGTGTTATTTTTTTTCCTTGCATGTTTTTCTTTCCATAAGAAAAGCTGAAAACAAGCATTCTTATTTTAAAAAAATCATGAGCTTTTCACACGTTGAATTTCTTTTCTATTTTGAAGTCTATATATTTCTTTCGGTTTCTTTCTGTAGAGAATATTTGCTTTGTTTTTTTTTGTTATAAAATTTTATAGACAAGTAACTCGTTTCTTTCAACCGAAGGCCATGTATCGAATTGAGATAATACTATATCAGCCAATGTAGATTAAAATATGTCACGTCCAAAATCAAGGACATGACATGCTGCAGCTGTCGTATGTTCGATTAGATCTGTTTTATTCGTTTACACAGTACAATATTTTACTTCTTTGTCTTCATTTTAAAAGAGACGAACTTGTGACAGACTTATCTTTACATAAATTTTCTAATTACATTATATTTGAAGTAATTTTTCAGAATTCTTTCGACTAATAATATTGTTCTTTCGTATTATACTCTTTTTTTACCTTTCTTTTTTTTTATGTGTCTGTTTTTTTCTTCTGTTTCTTCCTTTTTTTTGATGATGACTGTAAATATGTGATGCCCATTATCAGAGTAATACGACGAGTTACAGCAATACGTAGCTGTTCAACGTTTTTTTTTTCTTCCTCTTCCTTCTTTGAAGATGTCAGAGCATTAGAGACATATCCTCACGAGTTATGACATAAATAGAAGAGCAATGCTACCATAAGTATACATTATAATCTTTTTTTTTTATGTTGTATGTTTTTGTTGATTCTGTTATAGTTAGAGTTGTTCTTTTCCTCTTGTTCTGTGACAACTTTTTAATGCGTTGCCAAAGAGCAACAATCAAAGAGAGAAAAGTAAAATTGCGGAAGAGAAACATAAGGTATATATGGAGGTATGTCTTCGTCGTAGACCTTCGTGGGACTGATGATTATTAATGACTACTATCGGCATAAATTCATAACGGCAGTTTTACAGAAAAAATGCAAAAAAAAAACGAGTCGACTGCTGTTACCATCGATAAAAAAATAGGAAAGAAGAAAGAAAGAAAAAACTAGATTCTTCGTTTTGCATTATTAGTCACATTTTTAACTATAAAGCTTTTTATACATGAAACATCAACAGATTCTTCTCTTTTTCTTTTTTTCTCGTGTTATTTTGCTGATATTATTCAGTCGAAATACTATAGCAACAAAAATATCCTGAATAATCACAGACATACACACGCACACATATACAACCACTACCCTTATTAAGATGTATAATGTTTTTTTTCTCTCTTTCTTACTGTAGATCGATATAATTATTATCATAAATTTCAGACAACAACAATATTCATCATATTTATTTCAATGCCACCACTTCATAAACTTACGCTGTTTGCTGGAGCTGGCATTGGTGCTTTTGCTGTGTTACTTCTTATTATTAGTATAGCTACACCTGTATGGCTTGATGATGGTCGAGGGAGTACTCTTGGTCTTTTTCGAAAATGTTTTGCAGTAAATGCGTCTGATACAGGCGAAGGTTGTTTTGGAGAGAATCGTGTTACTCAAGCCGGCTTGTCCGTTTTTGGTCTTTTACTTCTTATATTCGGTATTTTTGCGACAATCGCTGCCGCATTTACAGGAAATGCGTTAATTTTATTGGTTTCTTTGGGTTTAATGTTTTTTGCGTCTATGTTTGTTATGTCAGCTTATGCGACATGGGGAGTTTATTCACGTGATCCATACTTATATTTTTTTCCGCAATCAGCATCAGCAATAACCCAGTATACATCAATGGGTTATTCGTATAATTTATGTGTTGCTGCACATTTCTTTCTCTGGACAGCACTTACATTAATCGCGTTTGGTATTGGACATTTTTGGGGTTCCGAACGACAGGCTTCAAGTTAAATGAAGTTCTGTAAGATTTTGCTCGATGTCAACTGCAGACGTATCAAAATAAATATCAAAATTGAAAATACTTCTTATTCTTTAGTTCATTTATTCGGCTATTCTCTATCTTTTTAATTATTTAATTAAAATAACTAAATGTCTGCTCATCTTGTATGACTGCCATTGATGCTTCTTTTTTTTTTTTTTTTTTTTGTCGTGTATGTGTTGTGTCACTAATACAACAGTTGTTTTTTCTTACGTTCTTCTCTAAGCAAGTGACACTTTGTGATATGTGCTGATGAGAATTAACTTGATCTGTTTTAGTTTAAGCGTTTCATCGTTCGTCTTCGTTTTTCTTTTTTTCTATTACATGTTACTCTTTTTCTTCTTTATTATTAATTCATATGAATGAATGAACAATTTTGTTGCCTCGTGAATATGCAAAACAAGAAAAATATATACATTTAACAAAGAAAAATACTTATAATTTCTCGATAATCATTCGTATGAAAGACATTTATTTTTTTCATAAAAGATACGCAGAGATATGAAATGTTGAGTATTTGTTGAATCGGATAAAATAAAATGATTTTAGTGCTCTAAATGTGTCTGTGAGTAATATGTCATAAAAAAAAACTCTTTGTCTTTCATGACATATGATACAGGTAGATTTCAATGATACATTTCGATTTTTTGGTGAGGAAAGAATTGTTACTTTCATATCAAAAGATTTCAAGAGGGTAGTTTACTATAAACTAGTAAATAAAATAAAAAGTTCTAAAATAGTTTTTGTTTTTGGTATAAAACAAATTGGTTGACAATGTGTTCTGAAGGTCATGAAAATCTTAGAATAAAAGATATGAAGGGAATGTTTAGCATCTTTTTGAATTAAGAAAAAAATTTATACAATACAAAATCTGTTTTTTTGGTTCTCTTTTTTTCAAGGTTTATGACGCGACACTTGAGAACTATTGTTGTCCCAAAAAGAAAGAGAAATATTCGGCATGTTTTACAACAGTTGATATGACAATTGTTAGAACAACATCGGGTAGCACTGATTTTTTTTTTCATAAGGACTGATCAAAGTCAAAAAGAAAAACACTAAATTGTATAGTCCGAAAATGATGTTGTTAGAAACTATATATTTTATTTAAACAAGAAAACTTATTAAATCCTCTATTGAACAATAGTATTTGAAATAGGACATTGACTTTTCTGTCAGATCTTGAGATAAAACATTTTCTTCGTTTTATAAATGTCAAAATAAATTTCTTAATAAAACTATTTGTTGTATAGTCTTCTGTACACTAGATCTATTATTTTTATATTCCACGAAAGGCATTCATTGTAAATAAAAATTACATATATAAATATATATATAATTGATGTTGGAAGGCATCAAAAATTGATCATAAAAAACGTCAAACAAATATTTATGAATTTTCTAACAAAAAAAAAACGATCGAATTTCTACAATATTGCATTGTATAACTACTGCAAAAACGATATTAATGCAATTCGTTTTACTTGGCTTATTATTTACAATTTCAGTGTTTTAAATGATATGTGAATGAGAAGAAGTAATTATAGTAGAAAACTAGAATAGAATAGACTTTATTTATTTGAAACAGATCATTTATAAATCATCGAAATAGCAAATAATTAATCAAATGAAACAGCAGTTGAACCTATCGAGTTTTTTCTATATAAATAATGTCAGAACACAAAACATGATTTATGTGCCATTACAGGTAAAACGGAGCATACTCACCTTTCATTTGACTTTGATTGTTTACAAAGGTTGCTTTTCTGAATGAGTCCTTTTAACCGAGACATATGAAAAATATTGACTTTTTCAATTGGTTATTCATAAAAAAAAAGTAATTAACGCATATCTTTCTAATCGTACATGAAAAAAAATGAGAAACCTTCAGGATAGACTTTACTGCATGAACTGCATTTATGATAACATTTTCAGCATAATCAAATTCCAAAAATAATTCCTCTGAAAAATAGATTTTCCAGAAACTCTATCAAGTTCCGAAGCAAAAATTTGTTTTAATATCATCTAAAGATTCCGAAGCAGAATTTGTATCGTTTGGAATTAGTTTTGAATTTCCTCATATAGCAAACGTAAAATTAAATCAATTTTTTTGAAAAATCTAGGCAGGCTTAAAAAAACTTTGGTTAGAGATTTTGTAGTTTCAGAAGTTGTCTACAGCATGTGTTGTATAGTTTTTAAAAATATTGATTGAATTCTGAGATTTCTTTTAGTAGCTCAAATGCATGAAGTGAAAGTCGATGTCTTGCTGTTAACACTAGTCTTTTACTGATAACTTTTGTGAATAAATATTTCTAGCGTTCATTTTTTCAAAATATTTAGAGTAACATAACATATATGTAAAATATAGACATTAGTTCAACAAAAGTTCATTATCTTAAAATATACGTGTTTTAATCTTGCAAAGTTACATAGCTAACAAGTGACGTTGTCCATAAATCAAAATGATCAAAATTTAACTTGTAATTTCAATGCAATCATTCTTATCAAATAAAGTAAACTCAGTCATGAAAACAAGATTACTACCTAAACAATAAAAACTTGATCATTTATTAAAGGTAATACTGATAATTTGCTATCAAATGTTCGTTGTTCAACAATCATTATTAATGAAAATCTGAATTTTTAAGCAAGTCATATGTCAAATATAAATATAATTATCATCATTCAACATTCATTATTTTATGCATTCATCTATGATAAAATTTCATGATAAGTTTCAAGAAAAAAAAATTTGTATTTACATTCAGAACTGAAATGTGAACCTCAATATAAATCAAAGAGTACTGCGGTTTTAACTGATTGAGTCGATTCTTAAACAGACAGAAAGAAACTATTTAAAATAGATAAAATGAGATATATATCGAGACCGAACCTCTCAATCAATCTTGATGTTGATGTCAGTTACCTATTAGAAATGTGTGATGTGTTGACCTATTTTTAATCGATTGAGACGGAAATCGACTGAAACAATGACAAAACACTAATGCCCTGTAGGAACGACTTGTCTCAGTTCCTGTTTCTGTCATTACTTTTAGAATTACTATTAATATTTCATTTTTTGTATTCGAAACAAACTTTCACTATCAAAGTCAAAATTTATTCACGTTACTGAAACTAGAAAAGAAATACTAACACATCAACAATGCCAATGAAAAAGAAAAAAGAAAACATTCAAAAAAGCCGCAATGTCTAATCAGAAAAAAATACACCATTTTTCATATCTCCTCTACATTTATGACCCTACCACTAATAACATGGTATTGTGGGCAATAAATTGCCATAAAACTGTGTAAATCATAACAGAAACTATAAATCTAGAGTTGAGTGATCATAAATAGAAACTCTCGTACCATAAATGTAGGAAAAGTGCTCAAAAAAAAAGTGCAAATGTAGAGAAAACTTCGGTTTTCAGTTATGAAAAGTATACCAGGGAGCTAGAAAATATCTATCGCCGCTTTTCAAAATTCTTTACATCAATACTTTTTCTCTAAATTTTCTTATCTCAAGAACACTACTATTTATAACCCCTCAAGTCTACAATTATGACTTATCATTACCTTTATACACCTCATTCTAAATAGGATCTCATTTATACTAAGATATACTGTGGGTGTCAATCTTCTCTTCAACCACACTAGTACAATACCGACAAACATTTTGGTTTGAAAGAGCAATACATTGAGGTCAAAATCAGAAGTGACCAAAATCGAGATTTTTCGATCTCGATAAACGCCTATACAACATTCCAGTGTATCACTGTTCTATTTCAAAAATTCTATTACCTAATTAATTGTCGAATAAAGTTCCTGAAGAAAATAATCATAATTTAAATCATCATCCCAAAAACAATTACAAGCAACGAACAAAATATGCTTATATAACACATTCTGAGACAATGATCATTTCAATTATTGCATAATTTATCTGTATTCTTCAGTTTTTTTAACTATAAGCCAATAAAAGTTCAAAGAATTCCTAATTCTACAGTCCTATGCAGAATTAAATTCTGCATTTTTTCATTTAAGTCAAAGTTAAAAAGATGATGTTATTCCAAAAAAAAACAAATAGGACCAATCGCGAATTATGAGCATATATAGGTATTAAGAAAGACTGATGAACTTATCAACTAATCGAATTGCTTAAGCACGATATTCACCATACAGTCATATACAATTGTTGAGTAAATTACACTCGAAATAGCAACGTATAGCGTTTACGAACAAAACGAAAAAAAGTATGATGCTGTGTTTGAAATTTACATATGTGAATTTTTTGAATATTGTTCTGAAGATAGTTGAGCTTTGTAAATTTCGAATAGCAACCTTTGTAGAAAAAGACTACACTACTTCATGTTGTATAGTTTCTCAAATTCTATTATGTATCTAGAATAGTCTTTATTCCATGTATGAAAATGAAAAGGTCGCATTGACATGTTTTTAAGACTTTTATTTGTTCTTTAGTCCATTTCTAATTTAACTTAATATGATTGTTTTTCTATTGAAAAATAGAATTATATTTTGTCTTATAATTGTACAAAAACATGAAAAATTTATAAAACTACATTGACACAAATAACAATAACAAAGTTATATTTTCACAGTTAAGATTAATCCATCTTATCTATACTTATAATCTATACTATCTCAAACTCTTCAATAATATAGTACCAAAATAGTGCGTCAATTTTTGTCATTTTTTTCTATCAACATGTCTTCCCTCTTTTCTCTCTTTTTCTCATTTGGCCACACCATCGTATCAACAACCATCACAAAATAGACAAAGCACAGATATGTCTATATCTATGTGTGTGTATGTGTATGTATAGCGTGACAGGAGTCTGATGCCGACACAAAGATAAGCGCAAGTCAGTTTCCCTTTTCATTTGCAACGAAGAGATGTTCCTTTTGTGTCTTTTCGTATCACACTGTAAGCTCTTCTTATCTCGTTTATTTCTATTGCAACTCGTTTTTTTTTGTTTGTTTCTTCATCAAATTCTCATTTGTCTTGATTTGTATAGTTTCTCTCTTTGTCTATCTGTTTATCCTATCCTCGATTGCAGGTATCATTAGCATCTAGGAAGTAAATATGATATAATATCATCGTCTAATTGAATTTTACAGTTCTATATACAATTGTGTCATTTATCTATCACGCGAATTGATATATATAGTGTAGAGTTATGTTGAGTAATGGCCATTGCAAATTGTTCACCAGAAAGAGAAAGTCTTTCTTTTTTCTTTTTTCTCCTATTAGTTTCCGTATTGTTTTATGTGTTATCAGTCTTACGTTTGACTTGGTTGATTGGTCGAGCTCGTACGTCTTCATCAACTCATCAACTAGCAAAATGTCAACACACTCTCAAGCTCAGATACGGAGTAAAGAGGAAGAGCCAACCCATCATTCTTTATCACTTCTTCTATATTTGCAGTGGGCGAATAGACGTATATAATAATCAAGTATGTAATAGTATCGACAAAAAAAATAAAAATTCTATTCATTCAATCGTATTAATAAAAAAAGCGAAAGTATTTTTTGATATTTAAAGAAAGTCTTTTCTTGATAGTTTTTCTTTTTTCTTTCTTTCTTCCTTTTTCAATAACGAGTGAATTCATTTTGTTGTCTTTTATTTTATCTAAGTTAACTTTCTAGAAAAAAAAAAATTAGTATAATTACATTTTGATATGATTGTGCTATCTCATTGGCAGAAAAGAAAATAAGAAAAAGAGAAAAATGCCAAACGACTGATGTCGATGCTCGTTTGCAAGTAAGGGAACGAATGATAACGATTGTCAAGTCATCCTATGTATAAGAGTGTGCGTATTTCCGCAAGCAAGCAAAAAGGAGATAAACAATCTATCGGATGACGATGATGAGTCGTCGTTGTTGATGATAGTGGGACGAACGAGCGAATAAGAGAAAAAAAAGAGAAAATCGACTGGCTCACATCGCGTGCCAATCGTCTTTTTTTACTGATTCTCTATGTACAAACGTGCTATCACCTTATCATCTCTCTTTCTCTTTCTCTTTCTCTCCCTTTCCCTCTCTCTCTCTCTCTGATTCTCTCTTCTTGTTTTGCTTTTGCTCAAGTTCTTCACACCATATATACTCAACAATAATTTTCTTGTCTATTCTTTTTTTTTTTCTTCTATGGACAACAATCCGTTGACACCGCGTGCTAGCAGTTTCAGTATCGCCTCACTGATTACATCAGATTGTTGCGATGATGAGAATAGTTTATATCATTCTATGACGAGTTCAATAGAAACAAATAGTAATAATAATACTATTAATTGTAATCCTAATCCTTCTATTGAAAAGATTACTAACGATTATTATAATAATCATATACAACAAGATCTTCATCATTATCGTTCGGCAACATTAACTGAAACGAATAACGGACAGTATCAACAACCACAGCAACAACAACAACAAGGAACAATCAAAGAAAATCGATCTACACATCATAAACATCATCAACAAGTTACAAATCTTCAAAAAAGTTTAACAACAATTCGTAATATGGAAGGTTAGTTGTTCCGTAGAATAAAAAAAAAATCAGCATATGAAATTTTACCTTTAAATATTTTAGATTATATTCAATCAGCAACAGAAAAAATCAAATCAACATCAACTAATATGCTTGATATAAATAAATCTGATAATGAACATGGTACAGGTCAAAATGGAAATAATGAAATAAAAAAGCCACTTCATCCAAAATTAGCTAATATTAAAATGGTTATTGAATCAAAATCTTTATGGGATGAATTTGATAAACTTGGAACAGAAATGATTGTTACAAGATCAGGAAGGTAAACATTAAAAAGAAAAACTAAAAAACAAGAAATGTATTAGATGAGTGATAATTTCTTTAGTTAATTTGTTAAAGAAACCATGAAACAAGTCAAATGATTGTTCTTTATTTTTTGTATGTGTATATATGTCTGATGAAAAAGTCATTAATATGAATATATTGTGGAAATGAGTTTCATAAGTGTAATTAAGTTTCTAACTCGTCGTAGCAATGATCATTGTTTGCATACAAATCAAATGTAATGAAAAGCAAGAAAAAAAAAGAGTCATATTGAATATCATTCGAGACAACAAACAGATAAGATTCATGCTAATGGCTCAATCGAGCGGTGTCTCTTGAGATCATCTCACACTATTCTAAAGAAAAGCACGTCGTTCTTGCGAACATGTGCTACTGATAGCTCGAAGGAATGCACATATCCTTATGACAGTAGATTATCAATCACGTCCAAGATAACAAGTCTTAACGACTTATGTTATTTTAGACGAATGTTTCCAACTTTACAAGTGAAAATTTATGGAATGGATCCAACAGCAACATATTTACTTATGGTAGATTTTATTCCATTAGATGATAAACGTTATCGTTATGCATTTTATAGGTAAAAACAAAAGGCTAAAATAATATTTTAATTTTTCTAAATAAAATCAATTCTTTTTGTATGTTTATTTTTTAAAGTTCAAGTTGGGTCGTTGCTGGTAAAGCTGATCCACATTGTCCAGGTCGTTTTCATGTTCATCCTGATTCACCACAAACAGGTGCATCATGGATGAAAAATGTTGTATCATTTGATAAACTTAAATTAACAAATAATTTACTTGATGAAAATGGACATGTAAGACAACAACGAAACAAAAAAAAAATAGACTTTTTAAAATAATTTTTTTTCTATTATTATTTTTATTTTTCTTATATAAAGATTATTCTTAATTCAATGCATCGTTATCAACCACGAGTTCATTGTGTTTATTCTCCATCATCAAAAGCTGATGAATTACTTGTTCAACAAACTCAAGCATTTCGTACATTTACATTTCCTGAAACAAAATTTATTGGTGTTACTGCTTATCAAAATCATCGTATAACACAATTAAAAATTGCATCAAATCCATTTGCTAAAGGTTTTAGAGATTGTGATCCTGAAGATTGGTATGAAAATTTTCTTGATTCTTTTTAAATAAAAAAAAAAAAATCTATTTTTAGTGTTGCAGAAGTATTAAATCATTTAAATTCAAATCAACGTTTACTTCGTTCTCATCCGAAATCGAATAATAATTCAACAATAACAACACAAACAAATATACCAACAAATTCTTCAACAACAAATGTTACTTCACAAACAACATCTAATGTATTTAATACAGCTGCTGCTGCAGCAATAACTTCTCGTTTTATGTCTGATCCTCAAGGTAAAATGAATGAGGACACAACAAAAAAAAAAAGAGAACATTATTCATTTAGTAAAATTTTTCTTCGTTTTTAGATCCAACAGTTAATTTTATTTCACCAACAGCTTATTCATTGGTTAATCCTGATCTAGCAAGTTATGCTGCTGATGCATTTGTTTATTCTCAATTATCGGATTTAAATTATCGATCAGTTAATGAACCAACATCATCATCAAATAATCATCATACAACACGAATGAGTCCATATGCACGACAAACATTTTATCCAATGTATACTCAACGTGATATTCATTCACCATCTCGTACAACAGCTGATTATGCATAAGAGAGAACACTTTTTTTTTTTTCGATAAAGTCAATTTACTATATTATACTTGAAATTAGTTTGTGTTGGTTTTCTTTTTTTTTTCTTTTTAGTTTGACTCAGACAAAAGTGCGTCTTCTTGTTGTGAGCCTTTGGTCAGATTATTCTTTTTCTGCTTTGTAAAAATAACATATATACAAAAGAAAAGGTTTTTTTTTTAAAAGAACAGCATGTATTGTAATTTTCATCTTCACTAAATAAAAATTGATTTTCTTTTTTCTTCAATATCATCATAGCGGTATTTGATTCATTGATCTTTTCTTTTTTTTTTCTTCTTCTATCTATCTTGACGATAAGTAACTCTATGTGTTTATGTGATGGCTATCTGTCATGATTATTGTTGGAATATACACGCACATTGTGATGTGTTTATATATTTATGCGTGTGTGAATACAAAATAGAGTTATACCAATTAGTTCTAAACAAATGAACGCGTTCGATACTAATTGAAGTTTGATTATTTTTTTGTTTTATAAATAAACATTGGATATAGTTTAAAAAAAAAAGAAGTTATCTGGATTATATAAACGAAATAAATTATATTCAATTCAAAATAGACTGCAATAAATTTTACGAGATAACATGTTTCCAACTGATCCGAAATTATTTGAAAGTTTCAGAATTTGTGTTTCTTATTATTTTCTTTCATTCAAATAAATAATCAAAATATTGTTTTGATAGAAATATCAGAGGGATGATCTGCGGTTTTTATCATTCAAATGTACCAATGTTTGATTGCTCAGCAATAGACGAATCAGATGAGTTCTTGATGGAAATTTTCGAAAATGATATTCTGAAGCTATTTGTCGAGAATTATAAGACTTTTTCCTAGACTTCAAATTTTAGTCAATTAACCTGTGATCACTCTAAAATGCAGCTAGGCAGGAGTAATTTACCTTGCTTAGTCGAATAGTGATATTTGTTTTTGGATTTAAACTGGCTGATCTCAGATTGTTATCTCAATATTTCTGACACGTCGATTCCTTCATTATACAGAGGCTGATCGTAGAATTTTTGGAAACATTGAGATAACAGATTCAGATCAGCTTGAACCCAACAACAAATATCACCATTCGATTCAGCATGACATATTACCCATGCTTTATCGATCTTGCATAGATCAAAAGAGAAATAGCTTCAGAGTATCGAAAATAATTAGTAAAACTTCTTTTGTACAGTCAGCCAAAAATCAATAGTGCTCATATTTTTCAAACTAAAAAGAAGTATGCACCCTAAACAGTAATCAGTATCTGTGAAAAAAAAAATTTCCAGGTCGATCGAACGTACTATGAGAGTTGGGCTTTATGAAAGTACTAATTAATAACGAACAGCTCTAATTTATATGTTATTATAAATGTTAAGCAAATTGAATTATAAGAATGATAGAAGCTAATAAAACAGTTGAAAATCGACGTTGAATAAGAAATAAAATTGATCAAAGGATTGTATAATGTGTTTTTATAAATATTGTGGTGTTATTAGTAATGTGAAGGATGGTAGTTACCTTGAGTGTTATATATCACTTTTGTATATTGTTGTTAATATACCTTGTTCCATTTACAGAAATATTGTGTAATCTCTCGTTGTTTTCACAAATGAACGTGCATGAGCAACAGAACATAACAAATGAATCACCCTAATTGTGGATGACCACTTTGCTCCTATCTCTGGTATATATATATATATATATATATATGAGGTATTCTGTTATTTAAAATTAGTTCGATATAAATAGAATCTACCTTCGCTTGAATTAAAATAAAACTAGCAAGTCATTGATCTGTCTTAAGTGCAATCGAATCTTGCTGAAAAATATTGTTTAAATATTATGCATTAGCTAAACCTAGTTGTCTAATTTTTGTGTCAATACAGCACAGAGAGTTCTGACATTTCTTCAATTTTTGTTCACAAAAAGGATGAGATCTTAATAAACCAATATCAAGGTAACTGTATACTACTAAGTTGCCTTCATTTTATAATGTTTTCAGAGTGAAGAAAAATCTGATGATTTTTGATCACATTCTTTCAAAAGAATGATGATAAACTTAAGTTATGTGAATCTGTAACAGAATAATCTATTAATATTTATAATTAATCTTTTGACGGGTGAATTTTGAATAGCAAATTTCTGTCAGTATTGGTGATATAGTCACATAGATCGTGATCTAGATCATCATACACAAGGGTGTTGGTGCTCTTGGGAATGAATAAAAGATTCACATTCACGTGCATACTTATATCATTGTTTTGTATCAAACTGATGGTGCCCCCACCCACAGCCCGACCCATACTCATACCCACACCCTAAGCCAAAGACTATCTTTCAAAAATATAAGCATTATAATCGTCACTGTCTTGAATTCTCGTCAAGAACAATTGCTTTTCCTAATATTTTAGGAATATTATTTTGATCAAAATTTAATAAAAATCATATTCAATCAATAAAAAAAGATATTTTTTCTGATAAATTCTTGGAATTATAATTTATTCCCTAGGAAGAAAAAATTCTTCTAAAAATTTACTTTTTTTCATGAAAAGCGATAAATACCTTGACAATAACGTTCTTGAAGTAGGTCGTATCCTATAACTTCATAAGCTTGTCTCAATAAATCACAAAAATGAATAATTTTTATTCGTTTAATTTTTAAGTCAAATTGATCATTAACAAAAAGAATATCTTTTAAATTTTGATCAATGTTTAAAAAATACATCATTATCTGCCAATATGTCAAGTAATTCACAAAAAACAAAGACTTGTAGTTTTATTGTAATAAATATACTGTAAAAAACAAGACACTCAAAATTGATTTTTTACAAATATCTAATTTAAAAAATTCTTTTATTTTCTCAGAAATCCAAAATTAACTTTTCCAGAGATTTTCTTTTTCTTTTAGATTTTTTAAAGTCTTGTCGAGTCATATTTCTTTATACATCCATGTAATATTCAACTTGATCTATAAAACAAATATCTAAATTATATTCAATTATTTCCGATAAAAGATTAAAATAGAAATGATGGTAAATTATTTATTCCAAAAGCGTTTCATATCTAAATTGATTAACTATCGACTTTACAATGTTTTTTAAAGTATTTTTGGCATAATTAACAAAATCATAGGTATTACTAGAAATTTATCTTTTTTTCTGAATTCTGTTTCAGCTGTTCTCTTTTTTTATGTTTAATACATAATATTTTACATTAATGGACGTACGATCATATTGCACATGTGCAACTTTCGTAATACTTTCTACTTGTTTTACATTTCTTTCATTTTTCTGAATTAGCCCACTTGTATCATAAAATCTTATGTTCTCAAGAATAATATTTCGAATTCTAATAGGTCTTAAATTTATTCCATCGTTAATCCAAAACCCATTCTTTTCAAAATAACTGATATGTTCATTAGAATTTCCAGTTTTGACAAGTGCGATTACATTTTCGGAAATTTCTCGTAAACTATTTTGTTAAATATCCAATATTAAATATAGATTGCAAATTGAATCTCAAAGATATTTTACTTCTTTTACAATATTCATCTTATCAGTTATTATTTGTTGTTCTTAACTATATTGTTGGTATATGCAATATGATAGTAAAGTTTAGCAACTATATTTTTTATAGTTTAATATTTGTCCTTTTCCTAAATGATCTCGAATTAAATGGCAAAGTTCATTTATTTCTCCTGATAATATTATAGCTTGTTGCTTTATTTCAGCAAGTCGTATTTCTTCTTGACTAATAAACTGATCATATTTTTCTAAAATTTATTCTAAAAACTTTATCATAATTTATTTTTCTTTTATATTTTCTCGTATTATTTATTACATATTTCAAAATCTTTCCTTTTTCTTGTAATAATTTCTTAATACTACGTCGGATATAATTATTGCAACTTAATAATAAATTAAAATATTGTACTGACGTTGCGAATTTCAAAATACATAAATATTTCACGAGTGAATATGAAGCACATAATATAAGTGATTCAGACCAATCGAATGTATCCCAAATTGTTGCCACTGTTAATAGAAAGAAACGGTATTTCCTTCTTTCATCTGTCGACAACATCACTTTGGTTTTTGCTTTCGTTACTCATATGATTCTTTTATTAGCAAGACGTATTATTGTATATATTAAGAGAAAAAGAAAGAGACTTTAATTTATAAAAATCCATCATTAGGTCCCAACTTAAATCTTGTTAATATTGAAAGTAAAGAAGTAGAAAAGAAATCTTCTCTTCAAGATATAAGATCTATTAAAGTATATCATTAAAATGATGATAAATATAGTAGTAGTGATGAAAATGATATTGTTGATATAGTATATTTGCCTGAAATTTCAATGATTAACAGGAAAGAAGATCAATTTTATTAACATCTTTTATCGATCGGTAACAAAATTTATGATGGTACAATTAACGAAAAATTACGTGAAGGATAAAGTACATCTAGTATTAATGATAAAGAAGAATATTATTATAGCTCATGGAAAGATAATAAACTTGATGAATATGATTATAATTTAAAAAATCACGGTTCAATTCTTTTATCATGGTGAATTTAAGAATGGAATAACTTAAAGTAGGTTATGGAAAAGTGTAATTATCAGATGAATATGAATATGAAGGTAAGACTGAAGATAGAAAATTCCATGATCTTGAAAGTGTTCTTAAACTTATAGCTGAGTGGAAAGAAGGAAAAAAACAGAATTGGTTTATATAAATGATACTGAACACTATTATAAAAAAATCAATATGAAGTTTGTTTTATAAAAGTTTAGAATCTACAATTTCATTAAATAATGAAAATCAACAAAAATAAAAATAATATCTTCAAAATTTCATTGATTTATATAAAAAACGTCTTTCAAACCTTAAGTTACTAGAAGAAATAGTTACTAAATCTATTCTACATCGAGAATTAAAATCATCAGTTGATCTTTTATTTAAATTAGATCATAGTTATACAAATTCCAATAAGTAAACTAAAACAGATACAAAAAACAAAACTTCAAGTGATTGTATATCATCGAAAATTATCTTTGATAATAGTTTAAATAATTTTTTTAAACAAAATCTCAATTATCTAATTTAAAAGCAATACTTTATTTTAATCGATTTGTAATTGATTTAATTGAAAAGTTAATACGTTTAAAAAACTAGAAGGAAATTAAAATAGTTCTATTCTAGTACAATTTAATGGAGAACATGTTTTTCATAAAACATTAAATGATAATCAAATAGGATTCTAGAGAAAATTGATCCTAATGATATTATTGTACCATTTCATGCAAGGAAGAATTTAAACAGCTACATTAAAAGACTTTTTTTTCAAGACTTTATATAGCATTAAAATCGATAAATTAAAAGAAAATATATGAAGACACCAATTTAAATTAAATGAAGATATTTTAGTAGATGAGAAAATTATTACAAATGATATTGAAGTTAAGAAATAGTTCAGCTATTTGAATATAATCTATTCGTCAAGATACTTTGATTAAAGAAATAAGAGATGACTTTTTTAGTTAAAATTTTACAAAATTCTAAAAATTATATTCTTAACTTATTACAAACAAAAAATCTATCTCATTATGCTGTGAATATAAATATCGATGCTGAATATTTAAATCGATCTTCTACTTATTTAAAATCAATAATAGCTTATTGAAAGATAAAAAGTTCAATTATCAAAGTAAAATGAAAGAGATTAAGAAAATTCAAATTTGAGTTAGAATTAATTGAAGAAAAACAAAGTATTACAAAAGTTATTGTTTATTTTTTTAATTTTAATATAGAATTTTTAAAAGTATAAAAAATTTTTCAAAAACATTTTTCGATTAGTATGCTTCAAAACTCATGTCTTTAATAACAGATATTCTTAAACAAGAGCAAAGAGAAAGAAGCTATGCCTAGTCAGTCTTATACACTTAAAAAAACATAAAACGTCTAAATTAGAAGTTGCTTTACAAAGAAGATTTTTTGAAGGGCACATTGTTGATGTGAAATTTTTATTAGAATTGCATGTAAATATTAATAAATAAGGCGATGACTCTAAAACAAAAACCGCTTTCCATCGAGCAGAACAAATATTTTATTCCATTTCTCTCTTAGATCATATTGATAAACATAAAAACAAAAAATTCAAATAAATTTGAAAATGATATTTATAAAATTCTAAAAATCAATGAAGCAAAAAGAAAATAAAATCATTCATGTTTTCATTATATATTAAATGCAATTATAGAGAATTATTAAAAGTGTAAAGATATTTAATCAAGCCAGTCCCATAGAAATTATTCAATTGGGAGCAAAATAAATAATGGCAATAGGAAAATCATGCAAGTGTTTTAATAATCAAAGAAATTATAACAGTTTAGCAAAATTAAAATAAGATATTGTTTCATTTCATTTCAAGATGTAACAATCGATAATGAACCTTATAAAACATTTTGTGATAAATTAGGAAATATTAAAGAGAAATAACTCTTGATCATGCTTTAAAATTATTTCAAGAAAAAAAACGAAATTTGATTAGGAATTCAAAAGATTAATAATGCTTTTTTGACACTGTGAAAAGTTATTTCGAAAGTATTTTGATGAGATTATCAACAACAAAAGAAAACTCGAATTAAACACATAATTAAAGAAACGAAAAAAAGAATTTGTTAATAAATCGAATTTTATAAAAGAGACTATCCCAGTTAGCATTACTAAACTGTCAATGTATTTTATGACAACCTCATTGTATTCTAATTCTTGGAGTATTAATACTACTAGATATTGATGGAAGGACGAATTCACTTCCTTCTAATCAACCTGCTGAGATTTTAACTGGACAAGAAAAATCTTGAGCCTGAGCTCTCTTAAGAGAATTTTTTAGTTTGATTGGTTATCAAATAACAGTATAAATAGTTTCAGACATTCTATCAAGAGAAAAACTATCTCCTATAAATGTTAAACAAAATGAAAAAACAAAAATTAATTTTTTTGAACTGATAAAGTGGATATATTTCTTTTCACATCAATTTGGTGAAATGTATTGTCCATTAGTTAGAATTAAAAGGGTGGGTGTGGATATGATAAAACAGACTACCAAAATTGACATCCACACCCTCAACTTGTCAAACTCTATCTACTCATTTTTTTAAAAAAACACGAGGAAAAAAATTTGCTTTAATTACATATTATTCAGGCCTTGCTAGAAAATTTTATTTTTACCAAATATTTTATATACATTAACAAAAGTAGAAAAAAATTATTCTAGTGTTAATTATATTTAATGTAGAAATATATATATGACAAATAGAAAATTATATCCGAAGACAAAATCTTGATAATTCGATATTGATTCTACTATGAGGAAAACATTTTTGAACTAAACAAAAATATTACTTTTTCTTTATGTATTGGTTTTTTTTTGTTTACATTCCAATCGATTTAGATGTTTTTAAATTTTGTGTCCATTGTGAAACATCAATATGATAAAAGTATCCTGATTGAATATTTGGTTGAACTAAAAATAAATAATAATTTAAATTAATATTATAGACAGTTCTCGAAGTTATAAATTTTATTATCTTGTGAAACAAGAAATAATCATTTTCTTCATGTTGAGTTCTTTATTTTTCACGTAAAATACCAATGCTTCATTTCTCTTTGAACACAATATTGTAACTGATTCGTATTCTTGGAAGATATATAAAAAAGAATATTGTATAGATAGTGATAAATGAGAAAAGAAAATCATTTATGGAATGTCCCACATAGTGAAGGAAAAATAATTTATAGGATAGAACCTTATTGTAATTTACAGAATAGTTTTTGACCAAAAAAACAACACACTAAACTAGATGATGTGTTTTATTACAGATCCATAAAAATGGCATGCCTTTTCGTTTGATTAAAACTGGATGTTTTCTTTTCTACGCTTTTTTACAAGCATACAGGTATGGAAGACTAAAAAATCAAACTTTACGAAGATTAAATCAGAGATTATAGTCAGATATTTATTTGTTTTTGTCAATGACTTATTTCATAGCTATCGCTAATGATAATAAAACTAAAAAAGAGACGACTCAAAAAATGTGTCACTTGTTCAGTAAATAAATTGTACAGCGAATGATAATCTAAGAAGGTTTATAAATTCTGTGACCTTAATTCAGATTCAGAAATAAAAGGATAAACTAAAACTCTTGTTAGCGCAGTTTATTTTGCGAATGAAATATGGAATTCGAATAAATTCCTTAGCCTCCCTTA
The DNA here is from genome assembly GCA_905250075.1 of Rotaria sp. Silwood1. Taxonomy (NCBI): domain Eukaryota; kingdom Metazoa; phylum Rotifera; class Eurotatoria; order Philodinida; family Philodinidae; genus Rotaria; species Rotaria sp. Silwood1. The sequence continues at coordinate 311,041 of CAJNOP010000111.1, forward strand.
AACTAACAAAAGATACTGAAATGAGGAATATGTTGTAGATTTTAGTTGTTTCTCAAGGCAATTAATCGTTGCACTATAAATCTATCTAATTTATTTCTGGACGTGGAACAGAAAATTTTTCTTTTTTTTTTGGAGAGGGTGCGGTAGCTGAAAAACTTCGACTTGCCAATTATACTTAGCATTCTCTTTAAGAATATATGGGAGTTTCACAAAACGAGATATATATAGATTCTAAAATTGATGAAAATTTATTATTATATTAGAGACGTGCAGGAGTAGCTCATTCTAAATAGTAAAGGTTATACATATCTACATAGTTTCTCTTGAAAATACACTTACTAGATGTCCAAGGAAAATCATCTGAAAGTCAACGATGCAAAGTTTGTAAATGAGGCATTTGAGTGCTGAGAAAAGATACAAGATTCTCTCCAACGTAAATCGAGTCATTAGGGTCATAATGACAACTAGGAATACTGAATTCAGCACATTGAACAGCGCTCAATAAAAAATAAAAGAAAATTAGAAATTCTCTAGAATTTATTGCCTTGAATAATTTGATACTTGCATTGACATAGAATGAAACTAGACGCCTACAAAGCTCAAGCTATTCAATCTCGGTCAAACTCATTTAGGATCTGACTGAATCCAAGTCAAACTAATGCTAAGTCTAACAAAGTTCAAACCCGGCCAAGTCTAAACTGTTCAGTTTAGCTCGATGCAAACCTATGATATAACGAATAACTAATACAAAGATGAAAATTATTTAAAATTTTGCTATTCTTTACATAATATCGAAGTCTTCACTAAAATACCGTGGTCATTTTCTAACTATTCTTTTTGTTTTGAAATTTTTTTATTTTAGAATAATATTTCTCATTATCTTTTCTATTTTTATTTATCAATAAATAAGAATAACAAGGCTTTATTTCATTCTTGTTCTTGAAAACATATACACGATGATCAATTTTCAATAATCCATGTGTCCAAATCAATTATAAAAAGAAAACTATTTTTTGTTAAATTTCAAGTAAGACAACAAATGTAATAGATACTTAAGTTGAACTGGCGTTGAAATGAAATGAGCACATACTTTTGTACGTACTTTATTTAGGTTCATTGATTGTACTAATAACTTTCTAAAAAGATTAATTTCTTTTTGTAAGTTAATTTATTTATATATTTCAAGTAAAAAAAAATAAACTTATTCTAAAGAATATTTTCTAAAGACAAAATAAATAAATATAAGTGATCTTTATATAACATAATTATCTGTTTGATTTTTACAAAGAGTGTTAAATATATTTCATGAAAATAAAAAAAATATTTCATTACAGTTGATCTTCGCCCAATACATATGTGTTGGAATGAAGACAGAGACGACTCTTGATAAGATTCTGATAGTTTGTTTTATCATAGCTTTCAAAATGCTTTTCAATGGATAGTCGTAACCTTCGTTTCAGAAATGATATATAAGATCTTTCAACATGGTCGTACGGTAATATGAATATGAATTGATTCTACTATGATTTATCAAAGAACTCATTTAGCAACAACAATCAATTTAAGTTTCAACTTTCGAATCTAAAAAACATTCCGATTCTATTTTTATATGCATATGAGCTGTAGGTTAAAATGGAGAAAACGTCAAAAGTCAGTAACAGTCATACCTATACTTTAAAGTGTATAAGTTAATATATGTGGGAACGTATCTATGGTCAGGAGCATAAATGTTGACTTTGAGAATCATAAACGGTATGTTTGAGACCAACAATGTAGAAGAAAATCATAAAGGATAGGTTTGAATCCTATTGTTTCATCCTTAAGACTAAAAACTGATGAAGCTTTTCAGTTTGACATTCCTTGACTTCACGGCAAAGACTTCTGTTTTTTTTTATTGATAGAAAATCTATGGAGTACAACGAATTCGATGAAAATAACAATAATCAATGAGATACAATGAATCGATCTAACCAAAATTTGATATTACTTATTATATGCTTAGCGTGCATTGAATAGTTTTGTATTATGTTTGAAGAAAATCCTAATCCTAATAATAAAATTCATTTGGTATGAGTTATTATTCTTAAAAAAAAATTAAGAACTGTTTATTAAAATTCATGCATACAATTTTTATATAAGCATGCATTGAACAAATATATTTCGCACAGTTAATATTTTATGGGTAAGATAATATTAATCAAGGTAAAATACACTAATACATATGAATCACATGATATAAGCAAAACTCCAAATCAAGTCTTGTCACATTTCGAAGTTGAATATCACTATCAACATCTCTATAACATTCTATATAATAAAAAAAAACAATGAATATATTTTCTCATAATAAAATACAAGTTTTTCTAAAATCTTTCGTGAATTTAATTGCATATAAAGTATATATTGTTGGAAATATTTTGTAGGATGTGATTGTTCTTTTCGCTAAGCACATAATCATACTCTTCCTTTTTTTTCTATTAAACACAATCTGAAAGAACTCCTGAAAAATAGCAACAAAAAATATGTTACAATAATTGATGGGTCAGAATGAATTGTACTAAATGTTTTTATTTATTTTTTCGTTCATCTCCTTTTGATAAAAATATTTATCTAGATATTAAAAAGGATGCAAATCTGTTCGGTCGTTTAACTGTGATTTGTGATTTTCGACTGACATTTAATAATTTTTAAAAGCTTTTCCGACAAAATCATGTAATTATTATAGTGAGCAGTGACAAATGTAGGCTATTTTAAGACTTAAAAAGAAACTATGATCTAGATTCATCAGAAAAACAGCTTTTTCTCTGTTTTCGTATGTTTTTCTTAGAAACTGTTCTTTTCTTTCACAAATCGGCAAAGAATAAAATCTTAACCTGTATAAAATTTAATATGAGAAATATTAGGATATATTTCATTTAGTCGCTCAAGAAATAAGTACGTAAAGAGATGGATGCACACCAATTGAAAGATCTTGAATATGTGGTCAAATAAAAATATTTGTCTCAAAACTAAAAGAAAAAATCATATTAAAAAGTTCTATATATTCTTGTAGAACAGATTATCTTACTGTAATTCATTCATAAATTCAAAATTGATGAAATTTCAAAGGAATTTATTGTTTTTTCAATGTTCCTCGACAATAATTTACATATGAAGATGAAGTTTAAACTTTTGGATATGATTTAAATTATTAAGTATCCATTTCATATTTGGCGAATTCGAAATCATTATGGGCGAAAACTTTTAAAGTCAAATAATGCAATTTTGGTACCTAGAGTTAGTAGAAAACAAAAAGACACAAGAAAACCATTCTTTGAATAAATTGTTCCTATTAGAAATCAATTTTCTCTGAAGTTGAGAATGTGGACGTAGACGAGAGTACAGTGAATATCAAAGTACACACACTATCACTCTAATCAAAAGATTGCGTTTGAAATTCTCTACAAAATCATACATGATTGGAACCAAAGATTGTTTTACACATGTGTTGAAAAAGTGAAGATTATGGATGTACAAAAAAAGTTGTAAAAATCAAATATGAAAATTTTTATGGATCAGCGGAATATTATCATGATTTGTCCGAGATAGTTTCATTAAAAACAATTAAATTCTAAACAAAAAAATGATCAACAACACTGCCTCTATAGAGTTGTTACCCTGTTTCCGATCGTTCAGGCTCAGTTCAAACAAAACTGACAGTCTAAAAGATCAAATGGCATCTGCTCTTCAAAAAATAGCTGTCAATAAGAATACTAAGTATTGAAACAAAGTGTACACTGTTTGCTATCACATAAGAATCTTAGCTTTTCTCCATATAAGAACGTCAAAGAGTCAACCTAAAGTGATCTGCTTAAAGAGTACGATAATGTTGCAAACCGAATGCTAGCAGAATTTGTAAATTTAATCTACTGTAAAAAGACTAGAAAAAGAAAATAATTTAAGGTTTGTACTTGTTTTCAATGCAAAAAAAACAATGGAAGAACTTGTGTTTAGAGAGAGTACAGAAGAAATATCAAACTTACTAAGAGAACAATTTTGTACCATCAAATTTTAAATGATTTCAATAAAGATGAAAAGTTAATCATAATGAATTCATCTCTCCTTTTCAAATCAGTTTCTATTTCATTTTGTTAATGTTTCAGTATCTGACTTGGATCGTAGTTCAAAATACATCAGTTGTTAAAAAGCAATTGACAATCGTTCAATAGGCGAATTATCATTAGAAATATTGAGCCGAATGTGTGTTAATTGACATTTATCAGAACAGCAATTGATGTATCAACTATTTAAATCAACGAAAAAAACATGGTAATAGAATATCTAATCTACTACTCTCATACATATAATTTATTTTTATTTTCAGAGACCTCACTTAATATCTCAGGTATTCGACACAATCATATATCCGGGATGCAATACTCTTTTAAAAATACTTACTGTTCAAAAACGTCTTAATTCGAAAATATAGAATCTCAAATTCTGACACTGTATATTCAATGTTGGATATGTGATTAACTTACGTAGAAGTAGTTCAAAGACGAAATTCGAAAATATGAGTTGCTTAGAAATATGTTGTCATGGAGAGCTATTTGGAAAAGAACCATCTTACAAACTCGCTAACTCCATCAAATCTCAATAGAAATTCAGATATGTTGAGATTTATCACTAAGTCAATATTTAATATCTACAGGCAAAACAATCATTGCAATTAGAATGAAGAATCTGGAAAGATTCTCTTGTTAGCCTTTACAAATTGTTGGAAATATCCGCAAAAAAGAAATTCGGTCGAAACAGCATTCCAAATCACATTGTTTTTGTTATATTACATTTACATGATCTAGTGATAGAGTGTTTGATACTATTCAAATCCATGAAAGTTATAGTAATTGAATGAAACTTGTATAACAAACTAAAAAAAAACTTATTTTACTATTGCTACAAGTGTGAAATACTGAACCTCATCTATTTTTTCGACCTCTGATTGCTGAAATAATAATGCCCTACCACAATGTAGTTCAATCGAGACTAGACAATGTCGTTTTATCAAATATGTCCATTGGATAAAATTTTCAAAGAAGTCTTACTTTTATTTTATGTTGATCAATTAAAAAACTATATGTGTGGATCTCAACTTTGTATAAATTTTATTTAAAGAAGTATACATCTAAGACTATAACTACAGTGACACGAGTATAAGCATATGAGTGTCGAAATTTAGCTATAAGAAGAAAGTATTCTCGAACTGATTGTTTGCGTTTTTAATGAAAAAACGTCCGTTCCAACACGTTTTATAAAGTGCCCTTAAACTCTAGCAAAAGCATATGGGTTAGAATAAGAAGGCATTCAAACGTAATTTTTTTAACTTTTTTCTCGTCAGTAAATAAAAAACAATTGATAAAACTTATCTTGTTGTTACCTGGACCATATAAATGTGATATATCCATAATATCGTTGAGGTTTTTGTAAAGAGATTTGTTCAGAATCGCATAGAGTAACACCACATCTCATTTAAATCTAGATTTCGCTCTGATTTCTAGTCTTCATTCTGGTAGTCGGTCAAAGAAAAAAATTAGTTCCAGTTTCGGTAAGTCTGTGTCAGACAGGTAATTTAAACATCTGTTGAAGAAGATTTCTATAAATAAAAAACTCTCGAATTTTATCGATTTATTCTATTTTTCGAATTAGATTAAAATTACTTTGAAATCATAATTGATTTTTCGACATTTTTTTCAAAAATTTAGGATTAGAAAAACAAAGAACTTGTTGATTATGATGAAAAAACAAAAGAAATTGATAAATAACACTATAACAATTTGAATTTGTTCCATCAAAATGAATATATTTTATATAAGAAAGAAGAGAGGGAGAATTACAAATTAATGGTTGTAGGATAAGTGCAAAGTTCTTTTAAGATAAATCTGACTGGTTAAAAATATTTCCAAATTTATCTATTGAAAATGTTGAATAAATAATACAATTAATACATCTATTTAATGATCAAAATGATATTAAGATTTTATCTCATGATAAATAGAAAAATATATTAGGCAATCAACTCTATTAAATTAATGTAAAAGTGTTTTTTGTAGAACTTTCATATATTTTCGAAGAATATAATGAGTGTAAATGTAAAATCGAAGGTTTTCGACTTCTCTCTCCATTATCGATCTTAGCAACTATTCTATCTTATGTGGTATATATGAGTTCCATATATCGACACTAAATGAACTATGCTAACAAGCTTTTTCGAAAGAATAATAAAACAACTTTTGTTTTTAATTTTGTGAAACACGATCTAAAAGGACTGTTGAAGTTATTGAGTTGCAGATGTACATTTTCGTGGACCCGAAGAACAAAAAACTGAATCTGGACTCTATCAGCTCCTGGCTTCGACTCGAACAGATACTAACTCAAATTTTATTCCAGCAATATCCATACACTTGAATCTTGTTGCTGTACTTCTCATCTAAGAACTGAGCGTAGTATGATAATTGCCGTTTACTTTTCCTTCATACTCATTGCACTATATTGGAAGTGATACATTTTATGATCGACATTTATTTACAATAGGTACGGATTCATAAATTAAAATATATACTGATTATTTTATTTTTGATATCACGTCACAGTTTCGTTTATTCCATATTTTAATTTCACAGCGTTTGTGCTAACAACTTTTTTTTTATCGATATTCTTTTTAAGAAAAACGAATTGAAATGTAATAATTCTTATTGAATTAATAGTATACATAAAAGATTGGCAATCACACTAATGATTCTTACTGATATTTATTTATAAATAGATAAACTAGAAATCACAATGAAACGAGGAACTAGAATGAAAGTTCGACACAAGGCTTAATTTTTCATAGCACAAAATAGAGTCGTGAAATGGTCGATAAGTTTTTAACTAGTGTCGAAAAAATCGTTTATGTATTGATTGTCCTTTTGAGATTCCATGTGTGAGAAGTCTTCAGAAAGATATATCATGTTATATTCATTTACATGTATCAAGTTCTTCAAAGATGGCGAAATCATCTTCAAGTACAACTAGAAGAAATCTTTGTAAACGAAATTTTATCGGATCGGGCAAGTCTATACCATGAAAAAGTTGTCCATTTTGAAGCATGATTCGAGCATCGCAATTTGTACATCTTTCCAGCGCATAGCCTGTTGCCATATCGATATCGAATTAGACTGATCAGAGCTGTTGTTCAAAGTCTATCACTATTATGACTGCGAGCTATAAAAAAAAACGATGTTTTTCTTCAGATTAGTCACCACAGAGACTTTTATTTCTAGAAATAAACAATATATACGACTGCTTTTGCGTGTATCTTATTTTTGATTGTCTTGTTTTTCAAAATATCCAAATTTCCTATCATACCATGACTTAGATAACCGACTGACATGTAAATGTTTAGTGTCTGTGCTAAGAAAATCTATCACTCTCATAATCAGACTTATAAAATCATGGATAATACTCGTATCCAAAAACGTAATCGCCATTGCGATGCGAAGCGAAGAATTTCAAGGGTGTGGGTGTGGCTTTAGATCAGAAGAAAAGGAGAACAATAACTTTCTTAATTTTCACAATGATTTCTTCGCATCTGTTTATATGCTATTTAACAAAAAGAAAAGTTCCTTTCTTCACGAATGATACTAATATATTATTCAACGTATCTAAATAATTTACTTTATGGTGAAGATTGATATTGAAATATTTGTAGAGTTTTTTTTTCTAAAAAATCAATAACAAGATTAAATTGATATTCTAGTTTGTGAGTTAGTTGTAAATGAAGATTAGAGAAAAAAGGTTTTGTCTAGTCGTTTATAAGCTGTTGGATGTTCATCCGACTTGAATTGACACCTTTTTTCTTTTTTTTTCTGCCGTTGTTGAAGAAAATGATGGTACTGTCGACAAGTTTATTTTCAATCGGAAAATAGATTTAGTTTTGACGAAGCAGAAAAAATAAAATATATTAAGTAAAAAACAGGGAGACAACTACATGTTTTTTTTCAAAATAAAAAGTAAAAACTCGAATAATATTTTCTTTCGTTTACTTTTAGTAGATCATTTGAACAAAAATCTTTTATTTAACAAAAAAGCTTTTTAAAAAAATCCGAATTTCTTTATCAATTTGATTTAATTCATTCATTGTTGCATTTCCATATTCTCGAATTATTTTACCATCTTGTTTTACTGTTGTATGATGTTTATCTCCACATATTTTACTTACTGTTTCAGTTTTGTATGTTTTCATTTTGATTTGATGATTATTGAATTTGTTTTTCAATAACACATCTTTTCAATTATGTCGTTTCTCGTTTCATTGTTGTTATTATAAAGGTTCTTGGAAATGCTTCATTAAGATCATGTTTTTCTATAGTAGAGTCAAGATTTTCATCACCATGATGATTATCTACAAACGATATTAATTTAAGAAAATTCTTTTTTAGAATCGGTTTTCATTTTTTTGTTACTTTGAAACTCTGTAGTTGCGAAACTGGAGAAAAGTCAATCGAAATCAACGAAGATTTTTTCAATTGGGGAAAATAAACCATTGAATAGAAAATCATCATCATTATTATCTTCCATTTTAGTTTTTAGAATGGAAATTTATTTCTCAATGTTCATTTTTATTTTTATTTCAATATGAAGAAATCTATAAAAAAAAGTATATCGCTAGACATTTAATTATCTCTTAGTCTTATTAATGACTTAATAGATCTGCGTAGGTTACTAATTGAGTTAGTCAATCGAGATATTGCAAAGGCCAAATATCAAATGAAATCATGTCGATAAAATTTCTGAAACGATTATAAAGTACTCAGTTGCATTGATATCGTTTCATAAATTGAGATTATTTATTCATAAATTATCATAGAATTTCAGTGGCTACAGAAGTGAACTTATTTCAAACAAATGTATTGATTCTAAATTCTCGTTTTAGAAACGGATTTCTTTATCTTGAAATAAAAGAAAAACGTTTTAATGATAAGTTACTTTTTCAAAATGATAAATATATGCATTAAAAGTTAATAATAATGATAATAGAATTAGAATTCCAATTTCAGTTGCTTTTGTAACTCGACATAATTGTCCTATAAATTCCGGTAAATGGACTGCACCGGATAATGGATTTTCACTAAACAAGAATTAAAGATTACTTTAAATTAAATTCGATTTCATTTTTAAATTTCTTACCGATAAATATGGTACATTGGATGCTGCACAATTATTAAATGGATTATATTCATCATAATTTAATGGATGTTCATCAATTGGATTTTTTTCACAAACACTTAATACTTTCCGTGGCTAAACAAAAGAACACAAAAAAAAAATAAGTTTTTATTGTTTTTTGTTCGTCTTGTAAAATAATTCAATCAAAATTATGTTTCATTTAACAAAGAATAAACTCAATTGTTTTCAAATAAATGAAAACATGAAAAATTTCTATCAACAGATTTGAAATATTTTGAAAACATTAAAGATATGTTTTCTTTCTTGTTTTTTTGGTTTATTTTAAAACCTTTCAAAGTTGCAGTCAAGAAAGAATGAGAATATTTGGTTTCAAAAATGAAAGATTAATACTAAAGCTAAAAACCTATTGAGCAACATCAGATGCTGGTTCCAATTCCAATAAACGTATGGCAAAGCTTGTTGCAGCTTTATAATTTTTTAATTTCAAATGCTTAAATGAAGATTTTAATGCAAGGGGGAAACAGCTGATTAGGAGTCCGATAATCACTCTTAATCAATAATCAGCTCTTTCCCATTGGAAGGAGAGCATGACGACGATGATATTGACGAAAAACCGCTGGAAATAATTAAAATGAATTTCCACGCTTTAAATATCAAAGAAATCGTACCGGTTGACCAAGAGATATCATATCTTAAGATCAAAATTAATGATACGAACAAGTTCTTACACAAATCCACTGCCTGTTACCTTCTAACAAAAGATAATAGCAGTTTATCTGCTGATCGATTGTCCAGAGTTATTCAGACATCAAAAAAATGAATTTTCAGGTCGATATATCAGATATGAAGATACATATACGTTCTTGACCGATCATATAAGATATTAGAGTAAGATCAGATATGATCAGAGAAGATCATACGCAAAACTGTACGAAAAAACGCGGTTCATGCAATCTTACATCAAGAATGACTATAAGTTACGTATAAGATCCAACAATATGATCATATATGATCAAACACATTCTTATAGTACGATTAGTCCGGGTGTGGGTGTGTGCATTTGCTTTAGGTTCATTCACACCCACACCCTTTCAGGCCAAACGGTCTTTGCTTTCTGAATTTTCTCAAAACCACACTGGTCCCACTTGCTCTATGATACCAGAGAAATATCAGTATTTTGAGGTTCATCATTTTTAGGGCAAATTTCAAGATCCCAAATTTCTGATCACATTGGCGTGTAGTACTAAGATAGTAGTCTTTGCAAAAAGAGTTTGAGCAAAATCGATCGAGCTGATCAGGAGAAATCGAATTCACAAGATGGACCTCTTTTGGGCCTATATTGAGACTACGGTTAGAAATGGGGATAATACTTTTTCACAACATATCTCTTATTAAATAGGCTGGTTATGTTCCCCATAGTGAGCTCTATCTCTGGTAAAAATTCCAGGTCTATATCATATTCTGGTGAAGAGATATTGTGTCAATACTGATGGTTGCCGACCACCCAAAAAAATGAAAAATTGATAAAAAGGCATTTTGGCGCCTTTCAGTCGGTATTTCGTATCTCAACCAAAATTCAAGCTTTAGAGCTAAAATTTTGGATTTATGCCTAAAAAAATGTCCTCTACAAGATGGGATAACTCCCATCTCGATCTACGATTATCGATTGAGCAGCTCTGGTCGTGGTTCTCGTGCAGTGGTTCCTATGTGGAAAACAAATGTCATAGATTTATAAAAACTGAGAACAAAATTACATTATTCAAATTTCTATACGAGTCATTTTTCATCATTATATAATCATAGAAATCACAATAGTATAAGCAATGGTCATATCATAATACAAAATAATTGAAAGTTTCAATCATCTTTAAGAAAGTACAGTTGACAGTAGTGTCTTATTATTTTGTTTAATTTCTTTTCTTTTTCATTGTTCTGTCATGTTGTATATTTGAATTGAAAAGAAGATTTTATAAATACTTTGATTTATTTTTGTTTCATTGAATGTTTTATCTTTTTTACTGAAAGTTTAAAAGAATTTGTTGAGGTAAAACTTTCTAAAAATAAAAAAAAATGTGGCTTTTTAATGGAAGTGAAGAAGTTACCATAACTAAGCTCGACCTTGCTTGAGGATCTTATCAGATAGTTTATTTATTTGTAATTCAAAAAAAGAATCTTAACAAGATATATCTTCAATTTTACACAAAGAATTTGTTCTCTGAGACATGAAACAGTGAAGTGAATAAAAAATCATATTGTAGAGTGTGTTTTACTGTATCTTTTCATCATAAAGACAATTTTTACAAGTATTTATTTCACAAAGAAAATTTTAATATTCAAATAATGTGTACATGTTCTTTATTGTGTTTTCTGGATGTTTTTGTTTTTTGTTAACAAGTAAAAAGCTTCTCGTGAATTTTCAACTACAATACTGAGTTTTAATGGGTAGTTTCGTCAAGAATAGAAAACAAGTTATAAGCATAGTTTCTTCTTTTTGCATTACAAGAATTCTTGATAGAATAATGTAAACAAATCTTTTTATGAAGTCGATGCTAGTAGCATATCTAGAAATACGCATGATAACAAGAAAGACAAATACAACGATCAATGACAACAGCAACTAAAAATTGATACAGAAACCGTTTCGAATTATTTCGGAGCAAAACTTTTATCGTTGACCCATTGAAAAAGATCCCTAAATATGATTCACCATCAAGTGATGATAGTACAACATCAACAATTTATTAATATGAGTTGAAGATTCTTATTTAAAATAAATATGTTCTAAAAACGCTGAATATCAGTCCTTAAAATTAGAATAACCATTATGAAAACAGTAATCTATTTCTTTGGAACTATCATCTATACCTGATAAATCATGACAAATAATAACTATCAATTCAACATCAATATCTTTATCATAAAGACTATTATTATCAATCAAGTGATATTTCGAAAAGAATTCATATATGAAAACAAATATATATTCGAAAATATTTTACAATAAAGCTCGTTTAGTAATTAATTAATGTAGAGCTTCATTAAAAACTCAAACATGTACATGTCTTGTAACGTGATTTAACATCAGATATACAAGATGAATAAACCATACGTATTCTTAAATGTTGTTTGAAATTCATTGATGAAAATCGTGCGGTATACCTGAAAATGATGTCAAAGTAAAGAATGAAATTTCCGACATGTGAATTCAAACAATAATCATTGAAATGAATTGTTTTTGTTTTCTTCTTTTTTTTTTTAGTCACTGAGTTACGGCTGTGAATGTAATGTAAATAGAATAAATACATATTCATCGTCGACTGACGATAAATTGATCGTCGATGATTATCTATTAATCATTATCATTGAGTGATAGTTCATGTTTTTCAAATATCCTATATAAGGAATGATTTTCTTGTATAAAATCATTCAATTCAATCGATCTATTGTATCAACAATACATATATATATTCCAATCTTAAATAGGGTATGTTGTTTCTTTTTTTTTCTCGTATTGGGATAAAAAATTTATAAATAAGTTGAAAAGTTCTATTGGCCACTAGAACTTTTCAAGTTATTTTTTTCTTTTTTCTTTCATACTTGTGTTATTATGTAGAGAGGGAGATAGATACTATTTTATATCACAGCCCGTCAGATGGCTTCGTAATCTGACCCAGGGAGATTTCTTGTGCCTATGTTGGCGATAGCAGTGGAGTACTCGGGAAGGCCGTCTGTTCGTAGGTCCCTGTCGCCGTTTACGTACGTCACACCTATGATCATGCCCTACCAGTCCGGCGTGGTCCGCTCTGCGTGTAACCATTGCGGGCTTACAGGGAGTCTTCCTGGTCGCGCGCGCGCGTACGCGAGAATCAATTGTAATGCAAATAAATTTATTCAGCAAATTGAAAAAAAAAAACAAATTACATTTTCTTTCGAATTTTTTCAAATGTTTCTTTATATTCCAATATATGAGGATGATTTGAAGGTAATTTTTCTTGAGCAATTTCTACGGCTTGTTGAACATTTTTCATTGCCATATTATATTGTCGAGTAGATAAATATAATTTTGCCAAATTGTGATATACTACAGCTAAATCAGGATGATTTTTTGGTAGTTTATTTTCACGTATTTCCAATCCTTTTTGATAATATGTCAATGCCGTTGTATAATCTTTCATTTGCCGATATGTTTCACCTAAATTTATATATGTCGTTGCACAATCTGTAGGATTACATTGAACACTTTCTTGAATATTTAATGCTTTTCGATGAAATGTAATTGCCTTCTCATAATCACCCATTAAACGATGAACATCACCAATATTACTGTATGTAATACCAAAATCTGGATGATTTTCAGGTAGTGTTTTTTTATCTATTTCAAGGCATTTTTGAAAATAATCAAGTGACTTGGAATAATCTTTCATACTGCGATAAACTCTTCCAAACCAGCTGTAGGTAAAAGAAAAAGCTGGATTACCTTCTTCAAAAGTTTTTTGCTGAATTTGATAAGCATTTTTAAGGGCTTTAAGAGCTGTTGTGTAATCACCCATTCTTTCGTAACATGCGGCAAAATTCAAGTGACTAACAGCCAAATCAGGATGATTCGAAGGCAGAGCTTTTTCGTAGATTTTATGTGATTTTTCGTAAAATTCAAGTGCTTTCGAGTAGTCACCCATGT
>CAJNOP010000111.1:330246-342886 GCA_905250075.1 Rotaria sp. Silwood1
AACATTTTCGTAACTAATTTTTATGAAATATGCATTATTTAATGCATCAGCACAAGGTTGACTATTTGGCTAACCAACCAAATTTACCTGAAACTTTTTATAGGTAGGTCGGAGATGGAATTATATAGAGCTGTGGACAAAAGTAGGTGCCCCCCTAAAGTGCTATTATATTCCATCATTTCGAATGGATCTCTTGTGGGAATGCCGGCCTCATTGAACCCTGATCGCAAACACCATCACGCCCTCAATTGGTTGACGTTTGCTGAAGATATCACTTGTACATCGTGATCGCCTTACGAAGGTCACATTTCGATCATTTTTCGACATTCACTTTCGCACAACCCGTCATTCGAAGCCTCAGAGATGCAGATATCATTAGTAAAATTTTGGGTGTGAAATAGCGGAGATCCGAAGTTCTCACTGAAAACGTCTACCAAGTAGAAAATCCTTTTTTTCAGTTTGGAATCGATAATTTGAGCTAAAATCTATCAATGCAGCGGAACATTGTAGCAATGACTCATCACCAATCCGCAGATTTGTGGTAAAATATTCAGAGTCGCAGATCTATGTAGAGCTGAGATATCGTCATTGGAAGAATTCACCACACCACACTTTGCCTATAAATCGGGCCACTGTATTGTGTGGCGACCTTTGAACCCAAGCAGCTATATACGCAAGGCGATAACTAGCACCAAAAAAGCAAAAATTCATTTTAGAATGACGAAACACTGCGAATTAAAAGTTTCTGAGATTATATTTTCCCTCCATGTCTTCAATAAACGATTGACACTGCGTTTAAAGCGAGTAAAACTGCCAAATACTAGTGAATTTACGCTCATCTTTCCGAAAACATTCTTTTTTCGTCAGAATAATTCAGAGGGTATGTACAAAATGCTGGTTCCATGAAGCAGAAACTCTCTAAAGTCAGCAAAATTGTTTTGAGGTGAAATACTTCGTAACAGAGAAGTATATCGTGCATAGATACGCTACCAGGGGAGAGATTGAAGAAATTGAAGAGAAATACCTTCTTAAAACTTTTAGTTCACAGTTTCGTCCTCCTAAAATGAACTTTTGAGTTTGTTTGGTGCTAGTTGTCCCCCTGCATACCTAGTTGCTTGGGTCCAAAGCTCACCGCATAATACCGTAGCTTCATTGATAGACAAGCTGTGGCATGCTAAACTCTTTCAATAGCTCTATCTCAGCTCTGCTTAGAGCTACGGCTCTGAATATTTTACCACAAACTTGTTGGTCGATGGTAAGTCATTGCTGAAATTTTCAGTTGCATTGATCAATTCTAGCTCAAGTTATCAATTTGAAACTGAAAACAAAGATCTTGTAGTTGGTAAAAGTTTTCAGTGCGAACTTCGGATCTCCGCTATTTCTCACCTAAATTTTAGTTTTGATAGCTGCATCTCTGAGCTTTCGAATGACGGGTTGCGAGAAAGTGAATGTCGAAAAATGATCGAGATATCATCTTGATAAGGTGATGACGATGTAGAAGTGATATCTTCAGCAAACGTCAATCAATTGAAGGCGTGGTGGTGTTTGCGATCATGGTTCAATGACGCCGACATTCCCGCAAAAGATCAGTTCGAAATGATGGAATATAATATCACTTTGGGGGGAGGAGGCTACTTTTGCCCGCCATTGTAAATGGTCTCATCAAGCCACCGGCCTGGATTAGGACTAACCAATGGAAGCCCTAATCCAAAAGGTACTCATATCAACCCAATCCAGTGGGCATCTCTGTCCGCATAGGCCTACTCAGTTTTCTGCCTTAAGTTCAGATATGACACTTTTGTGGAGTCAAATGGGATTTTTCTATTCGAAAACCATAAAATATTAGTCAAAAAGGGGGCAAACAAGGTCTCAAGAATAGGATTGTGAGCAAAAGTAATTTACTAGATATGAATTTTCACGTGGAAAACATTATCACTAAAAAGAGCACATTTAGTTGCACTCTTGGTAAAGAAATCTGACCACAGCACCTGTAGAAACTCTGTTTTGGTAAGGCTGACAAAATATTATGAGAGATAATCAGACCTAATCGGGGCGGTATTTGCCAATTATCAATAGAATGAATTGAATATTCAACACGTTTTCATAGTTGTTGGTAGAGAAAAGAATTCTGTGTCAAATGAATCTGTTGTCGCCGAAATATAGCCATATTTTAATGAAGTTTCTGGTCAAAAGCTAGTTTTAAGGCTTTCAGGAGAATCCTTTCTATATTTCTTATTACCTAAGCACTTTTGACAACAAATGAAATATTTGTAATCAGCTCACTTGATACTATTAAATTATAAAGATTTGTAATAGGACAGCGATAAAATTTTTTTTTTTCGACACCTGAAGGAAACCCTAAGTGTGAAAAATTGGGTCGTGGTAAAGTAGAAAATAAAATTTTGAATAATAGTGAGGGCTCAATGCTGATTCTCAAGATATTACAAATAGGTTCACATTATTCGGGGCTCTCTGTCCGTATTTCGACGCAACTTTTGACGTATTAGAATGTGCTTAATATGTGATAATGAACGAATAAACCAATAATCATCAACTACATGCTTTAGTTTATCTGATATTACTCCACCTAACTTTTTCTGTAAAGTAAGAGATACTTCATTTTACTTTACTTTACTGGCAAAGTAAAGTAACCCAGCTTTACTTTACTCGTTAAAGTAAAGATAAAGTGGCACCCCGAATTGCTAGAGATAATTTCTATCTTGAACGTTAGTACCAGAGTTTGCTTGATGATGGTATTTACAAATGATTCAGATGATGACTTTTTTTGAAGATAACCTTCTCTATGATTTGGTTTATCTAATATCTTCCTTTACTTTGCTATAGATATATCCTACTCGTTTCTTTATGCATGGCTACACCCAGTCTTTTAAATGGAAATTCTTACACGGTTCGAGTTCATGGATGGCAGTCACCACGTTTGATAGCGCTGCATGATAACAACATTTATTTTCAAGTAGCAACTTGCTATCCTTGTCCAATATGCGATAGCCGAGTTGAACAACTCGAAAACGGGGTACAACGAAGTGGTTTTAAGGATCATATTGAAAAATGTACCTTAAATCAAATGCTTTTCTTTGTTGTACCGTTGCCAGAATCAAGAAGAACGGCAGTGGCAGCTAACGATCTTCCTGTTGTCTGTGTTGAATATTTATCAGAAATACTCAGGCATAAATTACGACTATTAACAAACATTGCTGGCCAACCGATGCAACTGCCGATGAAAGCAACCGTATATTCCCCATATAAGACAGGTGATGAAGAACACGAAACAACAACGACAAGAACATTGATAGCTAGTGCAACCAGATATGCTTGGCTTTGGAGAAATCAGTCTAAAGAATGGAAAAAATACTCAGACGTTGAGATTGAAATACTTGAAGATGCTTTTATCTTGAAACAAGAAATAGTCGAATTAGACCATTCTATTATTGATTTCAAAAGCATGCTACAAGTCAATAAATTTGATAAGAAACAACAAACACCAATAAAGCGCGTTAAAATTACAGAATAGGGGAACACAATGTCCGTGAAAGGTTTCTTGTCGTTGAACCATTGATAAACACAGCGTTCGCGCAAAAGCAGCATGTTAACGCTTTTATTTATGACTGGTTTCGGATGCAAGGATGGCAAGGTGGGGACTCATGGTACGGACCTTCAGGCCAAGAAATTGTTGAAGAAGCGGCACAAGGTATAATAGCGGAAGGCGAAAAGCTTGATTGTGTTGCTGAAGCTTGCTGGTTAGCAGAGAAGTTGAGAAGTGTGAAGAGTCAATCAAAACCAGAAATTCAGAAAATGTCTCTTAAACTTTACACGTTTGAATCATTTCTCTACAAAAGACTCAACGCCGCACTACGAAATAAAGAAAAAATGGCAATAGATACACTAGGTCCATTCTGTTATCTGATATGGAGCACCTTACTACCATTTGGTTTTGAAGAAAAAACTTTTCTGGTGTAGTTTACCGTGGTATGACCTTGGACCGATCACAAATACAAAGTTACATGAATGTAGCTGGTGATAATCAATGGTATTCATGGTTATGTTTCTCCTCTACAAGCTAAAATCGATCGAAAGCTGAACAATTCGGGAATACTTTATTTATTATTGACAATGAAACGGCCCGCGAAGGCGTCGATATATCATCAATTTCAGCTTTTCCCGACGAAGAAGAAGTCCTTTTACAAGCATCAATAACATTTCAAGTGGTTAAAGTTACTTATAGTGATGTCAAAAAAAAATATGAAGTCCACTTAAAAATTCGACGACGCAGAAATGCTTGTGAGAATAAGTGTGGATGGGCGTGTGAATGTGATCTTTTGCGTAGGTATCGAGCAATTGGATCCAAACTTCCAGACTATGGGTTTTGACTCTTATTTACATAATCATTATACGAAAACTTGAGAAGATATTAAAGCTATATAATAACAATGAAAGTTAAACGATATCTTATTATTGGAAATTATATTCTCGATAAAATGATGAAAGACAATCAACATCGAGTAGGATAATGTTAACAGGTACCAAATTAATTTGTTCTTTTTTCTGGTGATGAGAAGTAAAATAAAACAGAAACAGATTGGTCTACCTTTTGTAGGAATGTCAAATCAACTGACAAATTGTAACTCTTCATTTTCATTAATTGATCAAAGCATAGTAACACTGGAGGGTCTCGGTGTGGGGTGTGGGTGTGGATGCGAATACGGTTTGCTGTGGGGTGTGTGGGTGCGACTGTGGGTGGGTGAGAGTGTCGATGTCTGTGTGGGTGTGGAGTGGGTGTGTGGGGTGTGGGTGTGTGAGTGTGGGTGTGGGTATGGACGTGGGTGTGGGTGTTGGTGTGGGTGTACATCAAGAGAAGACCCCTACCCACCCACACCCACACCCACATCCACACACCCACACCGACACCCACACCAACACTCACTCACACCCACACCCACCCACCCACACCTTCCATCTAGAATATATGATGCCACAATTTGAGAAACGCTGCAAAATCTTTCACAAAAACAATCGCTACACATCGTTTGTTTTAGCAGATGTGAAACGCGTCAAACCGGTCAGCATTAACGCGTTTTGCAGCTATGGAAAAATGCGTTTTCAGAACGCGTTTTTTTCGCAGAAATTTACACCATGGGTATGACGAAAGTTAGTGTCTGATAATGATAGTTTTTCTTAAACATGAAAAATGAAATCTTAATAGAATTTCTAAAAGCATTAGGGATAGGGGAAATAAAAATTGAGAAAAGTTGTTCCGAGAGGATACAACTAAAACTACAGAGAACTTCCTCATCTCCCAACACCAGTAGCTAAGTTTTGCTTAGAACGGCGCTTGAGTCTTCTCTAGAAACGCTTTCAGAAGGTTTTTACTCCACTTAAAGGCATGACTAGGAGGCTGAGATCTCTAGTTTTTCTCTAGTTACACTAATAGCTTGAAAATTCACAGATCTCATCAACAGTAATCTAGGATAAAATTAAAAACAATGTTTTTGTTTTTCATTCCTTAATTATTATGTTATGCATATATATTTTTTTTTGTGTGATAATCGATTTGAAATTAATTGTTTTTATCAAAAATAATCCAAAGAATAGAAAATCTATTATTTCAAATTTGATCATGGAGTATTTTTTAGAAAAGATGTTTTTCTTAAGCTATCATTATGTGTTTTATTGCAATAAAAAAAGAAGTAAAATTTTACATGATCAATTGCCAGTCATGCCAATTTATGCATTTACTAGACTCTAGATGTCGTATAGTATCGAATAGTAATTATAATAATAAATACAAAGAACTGAAATATTCTTTCTTCTCACTGGTTCTTTCTTCTACTTGTAGTACGAAAAAAGTCTTTGTGAAAAGTTTAATATTAATTTAAAAGGAAAATAATAAAAGACGTATTTTCTCCTTCGAAGTCTTTCATGTTAAAATCTGAAAATATATAAAATTCAATCATTCTCATTTATAATTTTATTTAATTGTCTTTTTTTTTTATGTAGACTCCATCAATTCATTCATGTGAACTAAATGAAGAATGGAACATTAATAATTTATCAAATCAAATAATGGATAAAGCTATATCAGATGGTTTTGTTTTTAATAAACTTTGTGTTGATGAAACAACATGTAGCAATTCTTCATTATTTGATATTTTATTTAATACAAGATTAGAATCACATCATCAACACTTGATGTTCCATGTTTGTATTTTTACATGGAAATACTTATGATTTATTTGGAATGTGAAATTTGTTTAAAATTAACTGTTGTTGAAAGAGCTAGTTTTGATGATCAAATAAATAACGATAATTCATTTAAAATTATTGGAAATTTTATTGATACACAATTTCAATCATGTTTAAATGAAGAACTTAAAATCAAAAGAAATTTATTGAATTATCATGATACATTTATTCATATTTTATTTATATTTTATTCATCTAACAGATTATTCATTAAAAACGTTTGATTTAGTTATAATGAAACATTTCGATAGTAAAGTTAATATAATACCAATTATAGCGAAATCTAATATAATATAAAAATGTGAATTACAATATTTTAAACGATACATTCTGAATGAACTTAATATAACTGGTGTCAAAAAAATACATAATGATCTTATTGAAGAAATAATACTTGAATTAATAGGAACAACATATTCAAAATACTATCAATTGTTTCGATGTAATCATCTTGCTGAACTTGGTTTTGTCGATAATGTTGATGAAGAAGATATGTCAATTTAGTGATATACTTGATATAAAACATAATGAACTTCAACACCAACTTGAACAACATCAACATCAACTTAAAGAATCATTTATTCAAAAAGTTATAGATAAAGAAGCTGAATTAAAAGAAACAAAAAGAAAACAAGTAAGAAATTAGCTTCTCAATAAATGTTTCAGAATGTCTTTTTTGTTTTTGTTTTTTAGAATGTCAATTCGTTTAGATAAACAAATATGAAAAAGCAAGATGAAGATCAAAAAAGATAAATATGATGAAAAATGGCATATCGTTATCGTCGAACAAAAAATCAACATATTTGAACAATGAAAGCGTGTAAATATGAAAACATTTAGAAAGACACAAAAAATAAATAAATTTGATTTTATTGATTTTGGGCAATTGGCTTTATTTGTTAGTTAGTTATATATATATATGTTCTATCAATAGTTTCGTTGATGCACTAATTTTTCTCAGGTTTATCATACCGAATGATCTTTCGAGAACAAATATCAGACAGATTTGTCTATATAAATACTTTACAATTTTTGACGCTGCTAGTTACTATGTTTTAGAATAAAAACTTGATGTGTGTACATTTTGGCATTCATTTTTCTTCTTATATTCCTGTATGTATATATATATATATAATTGATATAATTACATCTTGTTCAATTTTTTTTTCTTGATGTACTTTTTCTTTTTCTTATTCTGTAATATAATTGTCAAGAAATTCTTTTTCTTTTTTTTCTTTTTTTGAATTCTAATGATATTGGATTAATACATATTCAAAAAGCAAAATGATTTTTTATTTGTTTCATTTTCATGCACATATTTTTGAACTTTATACGAGTGACATATGAAATATGAAGAAGAAATAGTTAGTTATTATTTTGTTTTGAGATATCGAATAAAAAATATTCGTGTCGAATTTTGTTTATTTAAATTTTTCGTTTTCTTCAGATAATGAGTGCTGATAATTATAATAACTTCGAATGTTCTGCTGTCTTTTTGGAAGATTATGGTCGTGGTTATGATACTATATCATCAAGACATCGTCAATGTCCATCAACATCATCAGGTTCAATATTTTATTCGTCATGGTTAGCAAGAAAATGCTTGGTAATATCAGCTGGTAATAAGCGATCCAAGACATATCATCAACAAAATGTTGAGTACGATGGTAATGATATTGATCCAAAATCTGATGAACAAGGTTCACAAGGTATTGATGTAAAATCTGCAATGGAAATTGATACTGATAAACAACATGATGACCAAACTGTTCTTGAACCTGTAAAGAGAATTAATGAAAAATTAAAAGAAAAGACAGATGATAAAATTTATCATCTGTATATGGGAATAAGGTTATCAGACAGTAAGACAATAAGGGGCCAGGCTATAAGGGGGAACACCATAAGGGATCAGGCTATAAAAGGGTAAGCCTGTCAAGTGGGTAAGGCTATAAGGGGGCAAGGTGAAAGAGATAGAACTATAAGGAGGTAGGGCTATAACGGATAAGCCTGTAAGGGGTAAGACTATAAAGGGAAAACGCTATAAGGGGTAAGGTTATAGGGGAGTAAGGCAACAAGGCGGTCAGGTTATAAGGAATGAGGTTAAAGGGAG
Organism: Rotaria sp. Silwood1; assembly: GCA_905250075.1. NCBI lineage: Eukaryota > Metazoa > Rotifera > Eurotatoria > Philodinida > Philodinidae > Rotaria > Rotaria sp. Silwood1. The sequence continues at coordinate 338,618 of CAJNOP010000111.1, forward strand.
AGAAGGCTATAAGGGGAGAGGACTATAAGGAGGAACGCTACAAGGGAGTAAAGCTGTAAGGGATTAAGGCTATAACGAGCTTAGGCAATAAAGAGATAAGCCTATAAGGCCGTAAGGCGACATGGGCTATTGGTAGTATAGAGATATCACGTCGTAGGACTTCTATGTACATAATGTTATGTGTTTGTGTCTGTTACCGAGTGAAAGGTTAAAGTTTTGAGATCGTACGTTAAAGAAAAAAGTACTGCCATGCAGTATGCAGGGGTTCTGGCTAGTGATATTAATAATTATCAAGAATTTTATGAACAAACAAATATTGTACAAGGAAACACAAATAGTAATCTTGTACGAAATAAAGGTAATTCGAAGAGACTTGGATGTGAAAATAAACAAACCAGTCTTTGGAGAATATGTCTTTTCGATTTGATTTATCATTGAAAGTTATTTTTACTTGATTCTATCTTGCATTTCAAACTTTGCCGAATTCTAATTTCAAAAGAGTTTTGATAATTCTTCGATAGATGAACATCGATTAGCTTTATTTTGACCCTAATATGTTCAATTTCTCTAACATACAATACACACCCTTCCATTGTGAGTAAAAAATGCAATGACGTAATTCGATTTAATCATTGGTTTCAATATTTCGTAAGAAACTTCAGTTAAAATTACTATTAAATAATAGGTAATGATAGAAAAACATTTCTCTCCATAGCAGAGAAAGAGAAAAAGACGAAAAAATAAAGGATAACATTATAGTTTATGGTACAGATTGTGACAATTTTCATTTTTCAAGAAATTTTGCTAGCAAAACATCCTTCATAATTTTGAATTAATCAAATGGACTGCGTTGAATGAGATATTTGTTCTTGCTGCAAAAAAATATGATGATAGCACTGAAATAAACAAAATTAATATCCAATCATTAAACAACGGTAGCAACAATCTACCAAGTTGTCCGATTAAATAAAGGAAGTGCACTTCGATAAGTTTCCAGTTATAAAGTAGACATGTTCAGTCAGAATTATAAGGCAATAGAGTAAAAATTCTAAAGCTGCTTTTTCGGACGTTAGACCACGTCAGACTCTCCGCTCCCACTCCTTATCAAATGTCCTTCATGTAGATATGCCCCATATTCTTGCGCTCCTATTTCTATTTTTCGCCTTTTCACATCGGAGTTAACCGACATTTTGTGCGACTTCATTGGTAGCATCATGTGTTCATCTTTCTTTATAATTCGGTGAATTTCAAATCCATTCTCCTATTCTCTCTTGAAAATATCCTTCCTGAATCAACCTGCTCTTATTACATTGAAGCACCATTAAAATGCTTGAGTTTTTGATAATTTTTATGACTAATGCGTGCGCAGTAGGAACTATGTCATTTTTATCTTTTGATACTTTGTTTGTGAATTTTCTTTGTTTATTTCTCGATATTTCTTTCTAATTGATTCTCCTTTCTACATATTTAGAGACAGAAGATACTGAATACAAAATAGTTGCATTCGAATATCGCAATGTAGAACGACGAGTACTTTTGAACAGAGATATTCGTTTTGGACAAATGCTTTATGAGCTAAAAATTGAACTTGGTCTTCCTGCCAGTGCTTCTGTAGGTTTGGTCAACGTTGCGAAAGGTTGTATCATTGTCGGTTTCAAGGCGAACGCTCTCTGGAAATTCGATGATGCAGAAGAACCAAAATATCGTGTAATTATTGATCTTGGTACAGGTGAAGGTAAATTGATTCTCTCGAAAATAATCATTCGAATAGTCGAAAGATATGGACAGATAGAACTCATCGTTGAACCATCGATCAATCAGAAAGTGCCACTCTAAGTCTTCTATATAAGATTTCGACGTCCTTCGAAATATAAAATCGACACATCGAAATGCTTATCGAATGACTGGTTGGATAGATGAATTGAAAATTTTGTTTGTCCGTTTCCATTCTAACAGTTTATTTTTCATTTAAAATGTTCATCAAAAATATTTTAAAATTTAACTAGAGTTCTGTAATGAAATCGATAGATTGAGATGTCTTGTTTTTTTTATTCGCGTCAAAATAGTGCATGTCCTATTTCTAACATATTCTTAAAAGTATTTTAAAATTCAACTGTGTCTAAGCAAACTCGTTTAAAAAAAAATGAAAAACTGTTTGATCACTAAAAATCGTTCTTTTTCCAGTGTTTGAGCACGTTATAAACAAAATGGTTGTATAAACAACAGGATATCCAAGTTTTCAATACGAATTCGGACAGTATTATTCTTCGTATATATTTGAATGTGCAAATGTTCAAAAAGTTTGTTTGTTTGCTAAACTTTTTCAGGCTTATTTTGTCTGACGTGCGTGTTAATCGCAAAAGTTCAAATTTGATGCCATTTTTACAAGAACGAAACAGCTGATTTTTCGGATTTTTAATCAATTTTATGTCAAGAAAATTTGATTTTAGCTATTTCCTCTTTGGAGAATGTGTCTTTTTTTCGTTTCAACATTTTTATTTTTAAAACTATTATTCGATTTGTAGCTAGGTAGTTAGATATATAAATATATTCACTTCCACTTATTATCAAAAGTCATTTTCCTTGAATTTTTTGTGGAAAATGATCTAAAAATATTCTTTAGATATGGTCGAAAGAAATTTAATCTCGGCACACAGATTGTTATATAAATAACCAAGAAACCTCTGTATGAACTGTTATTATGAAAAATAAATTACGTAGACAAAAACAAAAAAAAATCATGGAAAAAGCATTTAAAAAACATATGAAAATAGAGAGAAAAGAAAAGTCACACGTGCAAACACATAAGAAACATGAGCATTTCAGGATAGTAATCGTGACGTTCAATTAGAAGTTAGAAACGTGCACAGAAAATAGACGTGTAGACACATAAAAATTTGAATGTTTTTAATAGGAGTGGCACTTTCACGTTCTTTCCTAAAGAAAAGTAAAGTTGAAAATTTTTTTTTATTTTCTTTTTCGAAAAGAGTGAACTAGATGTTGTATGCTGTTCTAATGAGAAAAAAGAATTTGAAGAAGTCAAAAAAAAAGAAAGTCGAAACACAAGAGAAGAAAGTTGATATATTTGTTTTGTTTTTGAAAAAAATGGTATATTTGGAATTAAGATTAAATTTCGAGTGGAACTAGATAGTCTTCGTTTGTCGAAAGTAACTTTTTTTTATTTGTTAGTGTGCAACCTGTAGGGAATGTTGGAATCATCCGATAAAAGCAATTTTTTTTGTTCTATGGAATGACAGTTCATTAGATACAGAATTTAATACTGATTTCGAATATATCATTTTTTGTCAAAATAAATAAAGGAATAAATCAACTCTCTTGTCCTTTCTGTTGACTTTCTTCTACTTTCCTTTAGTTTCTTTCGACTTTCTGTTTTTTTTGACTTATTTGACTATTTTCTCGGTAAAGGAGCATAGAAGATCTACTTCTCTCTTTTCGAAAACGAAAAGAAAAAAGAAAGTTTTTCAACTTCACTTTTCTTTTCTTTCCTTTCAGAAAGTAAAAACAAAGTAAAAGTGCTACCGTTAATTGTTAGATTCTACTCGTGGTTCTCGATTTAATGTAAGAAACATTTACAATAAGTAGATACCAAAATTGCAAAGAATTTCTTATATATATGAAGTGTCAAAAATTTTTGCGCTTTGTAAGAAGTACCCGGTTCGACATTGTGGTTTTTCGAATTATTTTGGATGAGATTCGCGAACCTTGATTAGTATCTGAAAACGCTAGAAAATAGTATAGGATTTCAATCCGTGTTTTTTTTGTCTGTCTGGGAATTTACTCGTATCTACGAAGAAAAAGTTACTTCTTGGCTATGTATATTACTCGAATTGTAAATAAAATACTGAGTTTGCTTTTATGGTTGAATAAGTACAACGGATTGTAATGTAATCAAGACGCTTTGCTTTTTTTCTAGGTGATCGAAAAGTGAAGAAAGGTGGCTGGTGCAAATGGCTTTTCAAGAATTGTATGCTTAAATTTTTCAGTAAGTATTTTCGAAAGATTTTAATATAGATAAACCACACACTAAAATAAAATGTGTTAGTCGCAATATTGCTTTAGGCTACCACTGAAAACAGTCATATTAGACATGTTTGAAAGTCATTCTGCGAAGTATGCATTCACCATTTTAGTTTTCTGCTTGTAACTAACAAGGAAACGTTTCCAGGTGCTCATTCACTTTTGGGTCGAGACTTTGCATATCTTGCAGACCTTGATGAATTATATCTATCATAAAAAAAGTTCGTGCCC
>CAJNOP010000111.1:342986-395891 GCA_905250075.1 Rotaria sp. Silwood1
CGATGCCAAATTATAACAACTGAAAAATATTTTCAACTATAATCTACATTATTATTTTATTCAAGAAAAAAACATGAAAAGAACTTTAAAAAAAGAAAACAATTTTAAAAAATTGTATTTATCACACAGTAAGTTCAGCTATTGAAACAAGACATTTGGCTCGTTTATTCATTTCATTAACAAATATATCATATGGCATGATAGTTTGTATTAAATAATTTTGTTCATCATTTCCTACAAAACGATTCAAAGAATATTCAATAGGTGAAGCAATTTTCCATGAACGTAAACATGGATAATGTTCACCAATAAATGTTGCAGCGGCTAATTGTGTTGTTAAAGAATTTGGTCCACGTACACTTAAACATTTTAATGTTGTTAAACGTTGACAACAAGCTATTAATTCTAGATAATCATTTGATGAAAAACGATTATAATCAAGTTCTAATACAACAAGACGTTTTTGTTTCATTAAAACAAGTAATAATGTACGCATAAAACGATTTAAACGATTTGTACCTAAATCTAAATGTAAATATTGATGACGTGTACTCATTTGACATAAACTAATTAGATCATTTTCACATAAAGAACAAAAATCAAGATTTAATACATCTAATGAATGTTCAATAGAATTTAATATATATTCAAGACGATTTGTTATGGGTGAACCACTTAATGAAAGATTTTTTAAATGTTTTAATTGTGATAAAACATTACAAAACTGTTCTAAATCATCATGATTAAGACGAAAATCAATAAAATTACATGATAAATCTAATGTATGTAATTTTGTTAGAGTTGGTAAACGTGGAAGAAAATATTTTAAATTTTGTCGTGTTAATACATTATATGGAACGCGAAGTGTATGAACAAACTAAAAAAAGAAGAAAAATCTCTATTTAATAAATTAAACAAACAACAACAACAAAAGAAAAATGAATGGATGATTTACTCGTTTATCAACATGATCAAGAAAACTACTAACAAGTGCTAAACCAATACAACGCATATCAATTGTACATATTTGTAATTGAATATTTGGAGTTGATGAACGAAGAGCAGATAGAAGTTCAACATATGTTCGATAATCTTGAATAATACAATCAAAACGAATAATAATTATATCATCTGGATATGAACTTGTTTTAATAAGATCATCGTTATTATCATTTGAATTTACTGATTGAGTATCTACAGAAAAAAAATATTTTTTTTTTTGAAGAAAAATATTTACGATTACCCTCATAATAACAGGGAAGGGGAGGCCAATAAGCATTGGCTAAGTTTCCATAGCAACGGAAAAAAGGCAATGAACGCCATTAATAATAAGGCTTAGATTGTTCTAATAAATGCAGTTTTTAAGTTTTCATCCAGATAAAAATTTATATTCAAGATGTCCTAAATGATAACTAGCTCAACATAATAGCATGAACTGATCAAATTATGACTATGAAAGATAAACAATATCAGTTTTTCTGAGCTAATCGAAATATATAATAGTATATTGAGACCTGATATAAATATACAAAATCAAGACAAACAGAAAAAAAATTAGATAGATCGTTTCTCTGGTGAGAAAATAATTAGATTAAATGTTCATTGACTTTCCAGTCTCTTATAGAAGTTTTGAAAATATTCAATTAGAATCGAAATTTTGTATTATTTCTGCATATAGTTACAGAAATTTCTCTACGACTTCTGCTTAATAAATTATGAATCGCACTTTCAAGGATATGATAATCAAGTTTGAATACAGAAAATATCATTAGTACACTATTTAATAGAGAAAATGTTAACTCTACTTTAGATAATCATTAAATGCACTGAAGTTCGATTTAAAAGTTTCGAAAATATCGACTCATAACTTCAAAATGATGCAGATCCTTCTAACAAGCTCAAAAGTGAATAAGTCTAATTACTTTTTGATCATCAGTTAGTATAAAAAGGCTAATCTTTAAAAAAAACAAACAAAGGTTACACTAACAAAATTTAATGTTTTACCTGTACAAGTATTTATTTCACTGTCATTATTATTCTCATCATCAGATTTAATAACAGGTAATAAATGCTGATGTTGTTGATGATAGATATCAATTAATTGATTACGTTTTGTTTCTTTTTCAGCTAAACGACAATGTGTAGAAATATATCTTAATATTAATTCAACAACAGGAAAATTTGTCACATCAAGTATACGTAAATTTGATAAATTTTTTTTATTTATTTGTTGTTGTTGTTGTCGTATTGAATCAATAAAACGTGGAATTAAAATAACAGAATATTTAATAGCTTGTTTTGTTCTTTGTAATGCTGTTTTTTCACATAATAACATTTTTAATGATGTTAATTTTTTTTTAACAAAATTTTCTAAACGAAATATTCTATATGGCCATCGTGATATTAATATATTTATACATGTATCATCTTGTGTAGAATTTAATGCAGCACGAAATAATGGATAAAATAATTCTTTTGGTATCACATCACATGCATATTCAGTTAAATTTTCATTTTGTACAATTAATGTACAACATAAATCACTTAATTTTAATATTTGAGATTTATCATCAGAGCACATATTATTAGTAGTAGTATTATCTTCATCATCATTATAATTTATTTCAAAAGAAACTCCATTACGAAAAAATAAATATGAAAAATCATTCGAAATAGAATTTGATTGTTGTTGAGACATTTCGATTTTATAATTCCATTTAAATATAAACTAGAAATATGTATATATTCGTTCATAGGAATAAGTCCAAAAAAAAAAATAAAAATGATCCATAGTTTGTTCCATGAATTTGTATTCGTCAATAACGATTGGTGAGAGGACAAGAAGTCATTTGAATGGCTACCACTAGAGTGTTGTTTAGAAATAGATATGTGTGTAGATAGAAATATATCGTCGATACAAATCTCTACTAGTTGTACTTTGATACAAATTCACGAAAATTGAATCAACTGATACATTATGGTTCTATCAAGATGTACGTATATATATATATTCAGTATATAAAAAACTGAAACTATTTTATCCATTTTAATGAAAAGAAATCAGATAATGTTTAACTATGTTTTCTCTTAGTTAAAAATCAAGGTCTTTAATGTTGTCTGATTATTTTTCTTTTTTAAATATAATATTTATTTCAGTATTCATGTTCACACTAGAATCATAGAGAAGTCGATGTAAACTCAATCATTCAATAGTAGTAACGGATAGAGATGTGCAGTTTTACAACCACTGAAAGAGAAAAAGTTCGAATATCTTGTTGTTTGATACTATATAAGATAAAATTATTTTAAAATCTATCATTTTCAAAAAAAAAATCTATAGTTCAAGGCATGACTCAGATGATTATCTTCTTACATCTTAATATTGAGTAAACAAAATTATATGAGTATTCAATCGAATTCTATAAATTGTTAGTAAAGTTTCTTAATTATTTATGAAAATGACGAGTTTTAAAATAGTTTTCTCTTAAATAATAATCAGACACAATGACGTCTAGAGTTCTATTTTGTCGATTCCTGAAAACTACAGATTATCAGTTGTTGCCACTGTTTACGTATATTGAAATTGCACCAAATCTTCTTTGATTCTGACATGAACATTGAATCATAATGAAAATTTAAAAGATCAACAACATAATCTTGTATGTTAATAAGTATAAGTTATATAGAAAAGACTGCTTTTGTTCGATTGATTTCAGACTTCGATTAAAGAATTTCGAAGAAAACCAAAGATCTCAAAATGTATCCCCCCCAAAAAAAACCTAGAGTTATGTTTTCGGCTATGATCTAACATTATTATTCAAGCAAATGTTTTTTAGTTCTCGATTTTTTTTTTGTAAGCATAATAAATAAATTAATCATAGGATTTATAAGTAATACATGACGCCCATTCATTAAAGAAGACTTTATATAAATGACTTATAATGAAAAATTTCAATACTTTAAGAATAAGTCATTTCAAAAGAATAATCATCATGTAAGAAGTTTAGATTCCTTGTTTTTTTTTCAATCTTATTTTGAGTATCAAAACTATGTTCTTATCAATAGAATATTTGGTAGTGTTTTTTTTTTCTATGACAGCGTGAGGCTCGAAAAAGGCAACGCACTGCTTGCCTGAATTTTGTAGTTATTGTAAAACGTGTCTTGTACTTTCAACAATATGTATTCGTTCTCCTAGAGTTTGAAATTACATCTATAGAGATCATTGGGATAGAATAGTAATACACGCTTGATTTTACTTTGTCTATATACATTTGTTCGATACTATTGAATATAATCGATGATTCATTTTAACATTTTAATTAGTCATCAATATATTAACCTATATAATTTTATTTTTAAAGAAAACTTTCATTAAATATTGACTTAATGAATTTATTTTAATTTAGTTAGCGATATTTTCATTTGTTTTGTGCATGTCGTTTGGGTTCAATATATTTTAACATGTGAATAAATATTTAAGAACAATTCATGATAAACTGATTAAATTCTATAATGATTCATTTTATTCTATTAAATTATGGTTTCCATACATTTATATGTATCCTATATTCAAATGAAACTCGTATGGCAAAAAACAGGTGATTATATACTTGTTAACACATTAGGAAAAACTGTAGGTTTTGTAATGATTTCATCAAATCGAATTGAATCAATTAAATATCATCGTCATATTCGTGATTGATTTCTGTGATATTGTATACGTCAATGGATTGACGTCAAAGCTTTATGTTGTCATTCATATGAAGAAGAAAAATTCATTATGACAAATAATTATCATTCAGATGAATGAGGTATGTGAGAATTTATACTTTCGATTATTTTCTTTTTCGCTTAAACAAATTTATATTTTTATTTTCTTTCGAATAAGATTACATATACGTCGCATCGCATTGATATTGCGCAAGAAAGACAATATACCAATAAACAAGATCCTTTTTTTTTGTTTACGAAAGGAAACTTTATCAAATGATAAAAAAAAAACTTTTAAATCGAAACTTGTGTCATTAGGTCGAGTCTACACTGAGATTAGACAAAATCTATAATACTTCATGTTCTTTGTTACTTTCTTTTAGAAAAATTGTCATAACTCGAAAAGGAAACAACAAGGATATGAATCATTATAGATTTTGTCTGGTCTGAGTATATTCTACCTAATGACACAAGTTTCATTGAAAAAGTTTTTTTTTATCATCTCGAAAGACTTCCTCATTAGACAATTATGTTTCTTTTCATTGCAATCTAATTTGTCACGAGAGAAGTACCTTCACTAATTACTCGTTTTTGAATTGTAAGTATGTACACCATGTAGACCTTAATGGATCATAAATATACTGAAAAGAGTTCGACGCTATAACTTGTTGTTGTTGATATATAATATTTTTACAGTATTTTTCCATATAATCTCAAGATTCCTTTTAGGGACAGCAGGAATATTGATTTTCAAATTTCGATTTAAAACTTTGCATAGAAATAAATCTTGATGAAAATAATTTATTATGAAAGTTTCAGATATTTTCTTGGTTCCTATCCTAAGATACATTCCTAGTAGAAGCGCGTTTTTTTACATCGCTCATACACATCTCTAGATTCGATATATTCTTATTTTAAGACAAGAATAAATCAAAATGGTTTGATACTTTCTATTCTCGTCAACCTTTGTTTTTAAGCAAAATTTCAAATCAAAATTCGAAAATCAATTTTTGCTGCTGTCTCTTTAAGGAACCGTAGAATTATATAGAAAAAATACTGTAATATGCCAGTAGCAATAAATGATGGAACCGAACTCTTTTCAAGGTATTCAAAACTCATTAAAGTCTACATGATGCATATACGTCCGGCTCAAAAGAGATCCATCAATTAGGGAACTTCTCTCGTCAGTAATATTCTCGGTGAATTTTAATTTTTCAAACAGATATTATTGCCTGCACATTGATGTCGATTCAACGATTAATTATTCATAGATACAATGTTGCATTGCATGTTATATTTGAATCGAAGAAAGATGGACTATTGATATTATTATCAGATAGAATACTTCTCTTCTATTAAGTTTTGGTTTTAGTCCGCATCTACAAAAATAATATCAATATCGTCTTTTATCATATTGAAAATGATCAATGAACATTAAATTGGTTGTATCAGTTAGTTTTTAGAACAATCGAATGTAATATTTCGCTAATATACGATCTCGCTTTAGATGATTTGAGTATGCTTGCTTGACATTTTTCATGCACTTATCGAATGCCATTGTTTTCCATAATATATGAATGAATTTAAATATTTAAAAAAAATAAAGAAAAAAAGATGAATTTTCTATTTATTATTCTATATTAAATCGAATGCATTTTTTCTCATTATTCTTCTAGCTTGTGCATTCTTCGCTTTCGCGTTTCGTTACGAATTAAATACGCACGTATTTTCGCTTCTTATTCTCATTCATCTAACAGTTTATTGCGTATTTGATCTATGCTCGAACGATGATGAACACAATATGACGAATAATTATGCGCCATTGACGCTGAACCGATTCATTTATCTAAAAGAATTCGTTGATTTATTCTCATAGAACGCAAAAAAAAATGTGTATCTGTAAAGTTATTTATTTTCTAATTTTTTTTTTTAAAATGTATATTTGTTTTGTGTCTTCTTTTTTTTTTGTTGTGTTGTGTTGTGTTGTGATCTTGCTTCTAATCGTTTCGATACAATCGTTGTCATTCATGTAAATCTAGGAATATCGAAGATGAAGATAATATCATTGCGTTTATATAAATATATTTTTTTTCTTTAAAATTTTGTAAAGGAAAATTTTTATTTAATTGAAATAATTATATTTTTTATTTTTCTTTCTTTTGTTTAATGCAGATACGAACAGATACAATGAGTGGACCAATTAAAGTAGTAAAAACAAAATTATTTATTGGTAATCTTGATCCAGCAACACAACCAGGTATAATAACAATTACATATATATTTATATATATTATTTTCATCAATTATTTACTTATCTAGGTGAATTAAGTGAATGGTTTTCACCATTTGGTACTGTACTTGAAGCATCAGTAATTAAAGATTATGGATTTGTGGTAAGAATATGAGTAATTGATAATGTGTTTTTTTTCATGTATTTGTTGACTATTGATTAGCATTATGGTTCAATAGAAGAAGCTGAAAAAGCAGTACTTGCGTTGAATAATAAAGAATTTCATGGTAAACGATTACGTGTTGAAGTAAGTGATTGTTTAGTATTTTTTAAATTTTTGGTTTTTAAATAAAATCATTTTTCATTTAGCTTTCAACAAGTACAGTTCGGCATCGACCAGGTCAACCGGAACCTGCTAGTGCTTTAAGACAGTATGATTGTTTGATATTCGAATATACTAAATAGAATTCATGTTTTATCATCTAGTTCTCGTGCTCGTGCTGCAGGTAAAGGGAATAGCAATGGTCTTCCTCGATATAGTTCAGGTGCATCAGTTGGTGGTGTTGGTCCAATACGTCATCATAGTTCATCTTGGGCTCGTAATGATATTCGTCCTTATGACAGTATTCCAGTTGATCATAGTGTTTATGATCGAGCACGTCCTTATAATATTCGATCGGATCCTCGTCGTTATTATGAAGATGGACGTGATAATGGTTATAGTACTGGTTATGATGCACCAGATTATGGCAGTAGTGTTGCTAGTGGACAAACAGAAGCGCATCATTATCGTGAAATACCTTCACATGCTCGAGTAGATGGTTATGGTCCGAATCGGTAAGAAAATTCTTATCTTTTTTTTTTTTGTTTTCATGATATTTTTTTTCTCTTGTATAGACCCTATGATCGTCATCTAAGTACAGCAGCTGTTGATCCATATTATAGTGGTGCAGTAGTACCTCAAGGAGTTCCACCAGTAGGAGATGCTTATCATAATTATGATCCTTATGAAAAATATTATGCTAATCGACCACGTGATCCGGAATTTCCTGGTCAACGGTTAGTATCGATATTTTTATTAAAAACAAAAAAGTCAACAGTTTGTTTTTCTTTTTTCTAGTGATTATAATCTTTATTCAAATTATCGTAATGATCCATATACAACAGCTAATAGTCAAGGACCAATTCGACATGATTTACCTGTTGGTTTACAACAACCACAAGGAGTTTATCCATCATCTCATCGACAACATCAATCATATCCAAGTGGATCATATAATGTTGCTCAATATTATGGTGCTCAACAACGTTAATTTGTAATCATAAGACTAGATTATTTTAGTGTGTATATGTAAACTGTTTGTCACTGTTTTGTTTCTTATGTGTATTGAAACAAGAGAAAAGAAACCTTTAGTTTGTACAAAGTGTTCTCTTTAACTCATATTTTTTTTTTCTTCATGTTTATATTAGATGACAGATAATAAGCGATTTAAGATAAAAATTCTATTAATTGATAATAATGAACAAAAAATATATCCTGAATTTATTACAGTAAGTTTAAATAAAATTAAAAAATATGTTTATCTTTGTTTTTTGTTTTCTCGTCTATAGCCTTTAGTTCATCAATTAAAACCGAATAATGAATATGTTAATGTGGATGTTTGTTTTGAAAATGATCAATTAATTATTCAACGTAATGATACATCAACAATTCTATTTCGAGTTTGTTTTATTTTGCTATCATTAATATTTATAATGAATTTTTGTTATTGATTAGCGTCCATCGTATTGTCCATTTACTACACTTCATCTGCAAAATAATTCATCAACTATTCCTGATAATCCATCGAATTCAATTGCAGTTGGAATAGTCGTATTATTTGAAACTCACGATCATCATATTCTTATAACAAGACGAGCTAGTCATATGCGAACATTTCCATCATGTTGGGTATGTCCTGGTGGTGGAATTGAAGAAGGTGAAACAGTAAATATATATTATTTGTTTTTATATAAAATTACATACAGAAATATAGTTATTACAAGCAGGTATTCGTGAATTATATGAAGAAGTAGGTATTGAAGTAAATAAAGATGAACTTGAAACATCACGAACATTAGCTTTATGGGAGGTAAAAATAAGAATATATATATATATTTATATATTGTTTTTTTGTTGTAACGATAAAATTCTTTTCTAGTCAGCATTTCCAGTTGATCTTAGTCATGGTTTACCACGTCGCCATCATATAGTTATTTATTTTCATGTACGGTCATCAAGAATAAGTGATGAGATATTGATTAAAATTGATCCTAATGAAGTTGATGCTTATGCATGGCTTTCATATGAACAAATAGGAAATATTTATAAACGAACTAATTCATTAACAAACATACATATGTTTAATGCACATGTTCATCCGACAGGCATGTGTGAATTACCATTTCATTTACTTACGACAGCTGATTATAATCAAAAAGAAAATTTAACTAATGGTACACGTTTTGCACTTGAGCAATTGTATATTTTAAAATCATAAAAATAAAAGAAAGCTCTCTTTTATTCTATTAATATAGAGATAATAATTCTATCATTGATTATAGATGAGTTTGTGAATGACGTTTATTATTGTTGATAATGAAAAATACGATTGATTGACGTATGAACAATATCTATTCTCATTCATCTTATTACTTTCTTTTTTCTTTCTTATTAATCATGAGATATATGTCGACCTTCATGCTCGATGTACTATGTTTCTATATAATATCTAAAATCAGTTTTCTCGGACTTTATCTTCTCTTCAGATTAATAATCTTCCATCATAGACTTCATCTTTGAAAGAAAAATCATGCTACACATTTGCATATTTTGATGTAAATGTGTGCACAGTATCAATATATATATATATACATACATATAAGATTCATTTTATGACAAAAACGTGTTGTTCTTTTCTTTTAGACTAACATTTGCTAAAAATACTTTTTTCTATTTTTTTATTACTTAACATATTTTTTTTTATCAACGATGTCATCGTTCTCAGGCGAGTAAGACGTAGTTGATGTTATATTTCTAATAAAAATTAGCTAATACTGATTTATTTCATTTTATAGTTTTCTTATAAACCAAGTTCCTTGGTTTAGTGAAAAAAATGTTATAGCTGGTCTTTTAGCTGGATTTTTTGGAGGTAAAAATTAAAGAAAGAAAAAAAATATTATGTAAATTATAATATGTTAATTTAAGGTTTGGCACTTGGTTGGCTATTCAGTTCATCTTTATTTGTTAGTAGCAATGTAAAAGTTGTTTCGAATGCATTTGATTCCGGTAGAGATGAACGTGATGATGAAACAAGTGTGAGTAGACATCATAGTACAAACTAAGAATTACAGAAGACTTTTTTTTTTTAGTTTGAACCAGGTTGTTCCGATACTGAAGGAGAATATAAAGTGAGTATATTAAATGAACATTTTGTGAAACACGATCTATAAGCTGTGTAAAAGAAATGCGTTCCAAAGTACATAGAATAAAGCAATATACTTAAGATTCACAACAGCAGTTAAATCGTGTTTCACATTTAAATCTCGTAGGGATTGTACTAATAACTTTTTTATAATAAAATTAATCGAATTTTAGATGGTACTTATAGTAAGAAACGATCTGAAAATGGGAAAAGGTAAATTTTAAAATTAAAATTTTATTTATTAAAAATATTTCTCTTATAGGAAAAGTTGCAGCACAAGTAAGTGAAATAAAATTTTTTCAATTAAAAAACGAAGAATAAATTTGTTTCTTAAAACAGTGTTCGCATGCAACACTTGGTTGTTTTCAAAAAGCATGTGAACAAGTACCTGATGCTGTCGATACATGGTTTTCTGGTGGACAAGCAAAAGTTGTTTGTAAATGTGAATCAGCCGATGATTTGTAATATAGAATTTTAAGACAAAAAGAAAAGTGTTTCTATTCAAATGCATTTATTCTAGAGAAAATTTACGACTTCAAGCTAAACGTAAAGGTCTAACAACTTGTCTGATACGAGATGCAGGTATGAAGAAAAATTTTATATTTTACTAATTGTTTGTAAATAAAAATTTTATTCAAGGTCGTACGCAAATTGAACCCGGTAGTAAAACAGTACTTGGGATTGGACCAGGTAATATTAAATATATACATATATACGAATCATTTATTGTATTTGTTTTGTTTTGTTTTTTTATTTTTAGCACCTTCGAAATTAATCAATGAGATAACTCGTCATTTAAAATTATATTGATAATTTTGATTTAAACTAAATAGACATTTATATTTTGCTTTGACATTAGGTTCATTTACAATCAAACTATATCTTACATGAAAACTATAAAAGTCTATACTATCAATAAATATAAACATGAGAACATATTTTTCATTATTACTATATTTCTTTATTGATTCTACTAGCTTGAAAAATTTTAAAAAGTTTATCTGATGTATCTAAATGAAAAAAAAACAGGTATATAAATTATATTTGTTTTTAGATGAGTGATACAACTACACCCACCGTTCCATCAATATCGACGTCGAATCGACAGATAATGACAGGACCTAATAATCATTTTGGGAAATATGTTAAACTTAATGTGGGAAATCATCTTTTTCTAACAAGTTTGGATACTTTAACGAAAGAAGATACTATGTTTAAAGCAATGTTTAGTGGACGTATGGAAGTTGTGCAAGACAGTGAAGGTATATATGAATCAATTCATGAATTGTATTTAATATATTCAAGACAAATTAACAAAAAAAAATATAGACTAAAATTGATTGAGTTGATCTCAAACAAAAACACTCGAAAAAAGTATCTCTTATCTTACGAATGACTATTCAATAGCGACTAGAATATTTCATTGAGAGTATCAAAGTACGATTTGACTGCTTCCAAAAAAATTGAACCTATATAGTATTGAAAACTATTTAAAATGTGGTGACTTAAGTAGTCCGTAAAATTATGGTATGATTAGTAAAAAAACATTTATCTAACACTTCGATCATTTTATAATAGATTTTGCTTAAATAAATGTTAATCTCGAATTGAAATTAATCATGCGTGATTTTTTTTTTTCAATATAATTTCTTAACTATTAGAATTATACAAATTACACTCTCAAGACAACATATCGAAAGAAATGTTGATTTAAGAAAAAAATAATCGAAACATTATTTTTGTCTTTATAATTAGGTTGGGTATTAATCGATCGTGATGGTAAACATTTTAATGTTATATTAAATTATTTACGTGATGGAACAATTAATTTACCTGAATGTACTCAAACATTAAATGAATTATTACATGAAGCTAAATTTTATTGTATAGAATCTCTTGTTGATCTTATTGAACAACAATTACGAACACGTTCAAGAAAAAATGCCGGTGATACAGATGCTTGTTGTAAAGTAATTATGTTAACATCAGCAAAAGAATTACCAAATATTGTAGCTACAGTACGTAAACCAATTGTTAAATTAGCAATTAATCGACATAATAATAAATATTCATATACAGCGTAAGTTAATATTTTTAATAAATATTTCTATATTTCTTTATCATCATTATTAGATCATCAGATGAAATGTTAATGAAAAATATTGAATTATTTGATAAATTAAGTATTCGTTTACATAATAGAATTTTATTTATAAAAGATGTAACTGGTAGTGAAGAAATATGTTGTTGGAGTTTTTATGGTAATGGACAAAAAATGGCTGAAGTTTGTTGTACATCTATTGTTTATGCAACTGAACGAAAACAAAATAAAGTTTGAAAAAAATAAAAACTACTGATTTAAATTTCTTTGTTTTTTTGTTTTGTCTTATTTTTAATTTTAGGTTGAATTTTTTGAAGCAAGAATTTATGAAGAAACATTAAATATTTTATTATATGAAAATCGTAATGCACCTGTTGATGAAATTATTCGTGCAACAACACCACGTTTTGCATCGGCTGCATTAACTGATGATGATTTTGATGAAGAACGAAGTATAAATACAAATTCAGCATCAGCAACTAATCGACCACCACGAAAACGTTAAGAGAATAAATATTCTATTTGCATGCGTGTGTATTTTTTTCATTATATAGAACCTATATTTTACGATTGTATTTAGTCAGTTATTTTTCATTTATGTATTACTGATCATATTTCTTTTAATTTCTAATATGAAAGTTTTCTTTTGTCATTTTTTTGGTGTTTATATTCGTTACAATAAGGAAATAAAAATAAGAAATATTTTCAAAGATTAATAGAAATATGTTTTTGTTTATTATAGTTCATATTGATGATTGGCATCCTTGTAAAAGACTTGTATTGGTGATTACTTAAAAGGAAAATAATTAATAGATCTATTAATAAAAATTAAACAATTTTATTCATTAAAGAGTGTCTTAAAAGTTTTGAGTTTCGACAAAAATTTTGAATAAATATGTTTATTGAGTGTTTACTATTGTCGAAAATATCTTGAATCGCATTTAAAGATAAAACAGTTCACTATCTAAAATTTCGAATAAGCTATTCAATAGAATAATGTTGATGCATCAAGTTCAATGAAAACAGCTGTTTGAACCGTTTGATTTCTATCAAAAAGCAATATTGAATGAGTTTACAATGTTTCATAAATCTTTAGAGCGGAATTGCATGACACATAATCATATTGTCTTCTCGGATATATGGAAGATGACTCATATACAATGACGCTTATAGCAATTAATCATAATATAATCTCATATTTCATTTGTTTATTAAATTCAACGAAATATTACATTTTTTTTTGCTATTAGAAATGACTTATAGATTTAAGACAGCGATAATGGTAAAATTTCATTATTACGTGAACTGCAAGGATAATTTTCAACCAAACGAAAATACATGACTTTTTTTTTTCTTCAGTATCTTAAACATTCAGTTGACGATGGACCAAACTATAATTTTTCACATGTAGATTACACACACTATTCTAAATTTCAGTAAATACCGAAAGAACGAACGGTTTAGTCTTTGTAGAGATATAATAAATTCTTTTTCGTGTTGTATAATAAATAATTCTTTTATCACTCTTATGTACCGAAACATATCATTGATTATTCTACCATTGAAGACATACATGTACACATATGATTAATAAATATGTTTCATTTTTTTTCACTTGAATCCTAAACGAATACACAAAGATATTTAATGTTTGAACGTCTATTATTAAACAGTTATTAGCATTGCATATCTTTAAAAAGAATCAATTGCTTTGATTAACACTTTAAGAATATTGTTACGATCATGAAAACTACTAACGACGAAAGTTTTTCCAAGTGATACAAATCGTCTTTAAACTGGAACTGTATTCAATCGATAGGTTCTAAGTAAATATCCAAAAACAGTTCGAGTTGCTGGGTCTTTATTTTTGAGATATCGAATCTTTAGTTGATTTTTCTTATGGAATCCCAGTAGTCAAGCGTAAATCATACGTTCCTCTTTTCGTCCAAAAATAGTCTAATAAGTGTCTTTATATGAGCGAAGTTTCAAGTCGAAATTCAAAAGTATGATAGCGCTTGAAAACTGGAGCTCTACCGAAAAATCTATTAAGAATTCGATGTCTCATCCATAAAGGCTCAGCAACTCGAATTACTCCACTTACTCACAAGGTTCTATCGATTAAACATAGTCTTAGTTTAAAAGCAATTTATCACTTGAAGATCCTTCCTTGACAGAAACAAAACTTCAGATCAAAAAATTGAATACCAATATATGTTTAAAGTATGCATGAAATCATTTATAGAATTCATTAGTAAGTAAGTCGGATAGTATATATTCTTCTTTTCTACTACGATCCGTTTTTATTTTTCACAATAACAATAACGAAAAAATATTCAAAGTTTTTCTTTTTTTTCTTTCTCTATTCATCTTTTTTTCCTTTTGATTTTCGAACATCTTTCTTTGGTGATTTTGCTGATGTAGCATTTTTATTTGTAATTGTTTCTTTATTTGAATCTATTGGTTTTTGCCATTCAACTGGATTATTACGATACATTGGCCATGGTGGTAATGTTAACTATTATAAAAAAATAAATAAATATTTATTCTCTTTTATAATTTAAATAACATACTAAAGCAGAAATCAAAACTCCAAAAAGAACACTATAAATAGTCATACTAAATTGTTGCATCATATAACCAGCAATAAAACCAATAATCTATGACAAAAACAAAAACATTAGATCAACTAAAACTAAATCGAATAGATATTCTTACGCCAAATAAGACAATAATAACTTGAAAGAGTCTTTCAGCCATTTTTTGACCACGAAAATCCTTTAAATAGAAAATTTTGAAAATAATTTAAATTATTAAAACATTTTTTTTACCATATGTGTTGCAAATGGCCATTCGATATCAAGCATTTTTGTATGTAATAGCGATCGAAAATACTATAATCAAAAGTAAATGATAATGCCTATTGCCGAGAACTGTTTGATTGAGTGACACGCCATCGATCCAACCGGTTGGTCTATCATGAAACTCTTGAGGTCGCCACTATTTATTCCTTTTTTCAGTATATATTAGAGGTTGTATCGATGGTAGAATGTTAGAATATGGTTGAAAATCCAGATGATTCATGATTATTTTATATTGACGTCAATAATCTTGTATATTTAGTTTAATTTGACGAAATACTTGAATAAATGGAGAAATACAATAAATTAAAATTAATCGGTTCTGGAGCTTTTGGTCAAGCATGGCTTGTTCAATCGAAAGCAGACGAAACAAAATACGTTATGAAAGAAATAAAAATTGCTAAAGTGAATTTTTTCGTTTATTATTAATAATCTTTTAATTTCAATTTTTTTTTGCTCTCAAATAGATGGGCAAAAAAGAATGTGATGATGCAAGAAAAGAAGTATGTCGTTGAATTAATAAAAACAAAACAAATTCATCTATTTTCTAAATTTTAATTGATGATGATTTGTTTTTTTGTTTTCTTCTTAGGTTAAAGTTCTCAGTGAAATGAAACATCCATATATTGTTTCATATGTTGAATCATTTGAAGGTATTTAATTAATAATTCTTCTTTTTTTTTTTTATTGATAGACAACAAGAAAATATTTTTCAATTAAGATGCAGCAAGTTTATTTATCGTAATGGATTATTGTGATGGTGGTGATTTACATTCACGTATACAAGCTCAACGTGGTATTTTATTTAATGAAGATCAAATACTTGATTGGTTTGTACAAATAACTCTAGCACTTAAACATGTTCATGATAGAAAAGTTCTTCATCGTGATATTAAATCGCAAGTAAATGATGAAAGAAAAACGATGTTATATGAAAATCTTTTTTTTTTTTGATTTGTTAATTTTTTATTTTAGAATGTTTTTCTAACACGTGATGGTTCAGCTAAATTAGGTGATTTTGGAATTTCAAAAATTTTAAATTCGTAAGAATTTGAAAGAGTTTTTCTTTTGTGTTATGAAATTTATATTTGTCTTCATAGTACATGTGAATTAGCACGTACACAAATAGGTACACCATATTATTTATCACCTGAAATATGTCAACAGAAACCATATAATAATAAATCAGATGTTTGGAGTCTTGGTTGTGTTTTATATGAATTAACTACTCTCAAACATGCTGTAAGAAATTACAATATATTATTATTCTAAACTATTTTTTTTCTTTATAGTTTGATGCCAATAATATGAATGGTCTTATTATGAGAATTGTTCGGTAATAGTTAATATTTTGTAAAAAAACAATAAACAAAAATATTATATTTCTTTCATTTCTAGTGGTTCATTTAATCCTATTCCAGCGAAATTTAGTGGCGATTTACGAACGTTAATAGCATCTATGCTTAAACGAGAACCACGGTATAATGATAAATTATAATTTATAGTGTCCCTCAATCGAATATTTGTCTTGCTTAAGACTATTGTAGTTTGTTTGTTTTTCGATAATTGATATATAGTGAAAAAGTTCACGGTATCATTGCAAAGTAGTCAAATTTTTATTTTTAACTAATTAGAAAAATAACATTTAATCAGATTTCGGAAATAGAGAAATATCAAATAGACAAAATGAACTGTGAAATTGAGAAATTCAAACTATTTTTTTCTAACTTTTAACCACCAACATAGATACGGTGTGTGAGTGTTAGTTAGTGAAGAAAAGATTCACAGTTATACCACAATGAATCATCGTTAAAAATAAACAATCGAACCTCCTCAAATCGAAAAGGTTCGCTAAAATTTACTTTAGTTCTTGTGCTGTTCACACATTTGTTTTGGCGAAAAAGTCTTTTGCTTATATGTTTTTTTTCAAGTGCATACTTCGTGTTACTTTTAAATAGATAAATTTTGTTTATGATTTTCAATTAAGTGAAAAGTTTTGATTTCTTAAACATTAGATGATGGGAAAACGATCAACAAAAAATAACTGTATATTGACTTTACTTTTTTTGTATTGAGAGTAGTCTATAAATAGCTAAAAGCTTGATCTTTTACTTATTTATGCAAACGTAGAATGTCATATATTGATGAAGAAGAATTAAAGACTAGATCTGACGGGGTCGTGTCTGCGTCCAAATTTACAACGACGTGACCCCGTACCTTCCGAAAATTCAGAGAAAAAACTAATTATTAGAAAAAAGATGGCATGATATTTTACTATAAGATACAAGAAGAGTATACCAAGCATTTATCTATTTTTATTTGTAAATATAGTTTCGACTATTGTCTCAATATTTAAAAGTTGTATCTGAATCAATATTTCGATAATATTTCTTCATATGTACACTAATAAAGGAGGGACAAAATCCTCGACGTACTACTCTTAATCTACATTGTAGAAAAAAATAATTATACCATCTTTTTTTTGCTAATGTATTTTTTTGGTTCTCTGCACTTAATTTGTTATTGATTGTTAATATATTAAGTAATCCATTGAAGTCTGTACTTTCTTGCTACTATATCTATTATAGAAAGAAAACAAGCTTCCGTAGTCTTAAGCATGAAAAACAAAGGAGAAAAATTTAATTGAGCCGCATTGAACATAAATTTCTATATCTATTATTGTATAGTGAACGTCCATCAGTTAATACAATTTTACGAAAACCATTCATCAGTCGACGTATTCCAAAACACTTAGCAGAAGAAGTATAGTTCTGTTATCGATGATTCTTTGTTTTTTGATCTTTCATAATATATAGGTGCATCAAGCTGAATTTAATCATACTGTTTTACATGGTCAAAGATTATCAGTTGATCTTGTGCATCCTACTCCACCACCAATACCTCGTCCATTGGTAGTTCCAAAACCTAATGTTATCTCTCCTCCTCATCCACCAATTTCTGCTCGTCCGAGTTCGGCGGCGTCAAAAGTATCAGCTTATGAACCGGTGAAGGCATATGGAGGTGTATCTCCTATAAAGCGTCCAGTTTCCGCAGCTCCTGCTGCTGCTAATCGGTTTGTTAACAATGATAATTGATGATTTCAAAGCTATGGATTTTATTTTTCAGAGGATCACAAGAGAAAAAATTGAGTGAAGCTAATCGAAAACCAATCATAGCGGTTGATAAAGAAAATGAGATAGAAAAACGCCGTAAAGAACTTGCCAAACAAAAAGAAGCACGAGAGAAACAAACTAAAGAAGAAGTTTGTTTAAAGAAACAAAAAAAATATATACAATCATAAACTTATGTTTGTATATTTCAGGCAGAGAATTTAGCGAAAAAACAACAAGAACTAATGGAAAAAGACAGACAAGTAAATATGAATCGTGATAGAGGACATAATCGTTTACTATTAAGTTATAGTAGTCCGGTAAGAGTATTATTGTCAGTATATGTTTATCAATTGTTTTTTTCTTATAGGATTTACCGGACATGAATAATCAACGTGTTACACCCCCAGTAGTTCCACAAGCGAAAATAAATCGAGTATCTACTCCTTCATCAGCTAGAGAACCAGTATGTTAATTCATCTAATATAATATTTATTTTTTACTTTTCTTTTAAATAAAATAAAGGCTGCGGCATCACCAACTTCTAGTGCAGCAAAAGCAGGTAATTATGATCAATATCATGAACTATTAGATCAGCATAAACAGAAAATGGCTGATGGCGAACGAAATATGGATGAATGGAATAAAAGTATAAATATGCAAAACGTCCTAAAAATCATGATCATATTTTGAATACATATAACTTTAGTATTAATCAAGCTTAGATCAATACTTTATTTTTCTGAGAGAAGAGAGTCGTAAATTTTTATTCTTAAAGATAAAATTCATATATACTCATGAAAGACTATCATTTCAGGCTATAAAAATAAATATTTTGCACTGTTTCGTTGTCATAAAATGATAAATAGCATTTTATTTTTATTTTTTTGTATATTTAATTCAATTTATGTGATTATAATAGGCCTTAAATCATGAGTATGTCTCACAAATGCTTTATTAGCATTTGTTTTGATGTGTTCATACAGAAGGAATTCAATATTACCAAATCTAATGATATTCAGAGTCTTCTAATGGTCTAATACTTTCAATTTATCGTTTATTAAAGCTTTTGCAGTGACAAGAATAAATTTTTTTCGAAAAAAAATTATCAGCTAGTTGATTTTTTTCAAAAACTATTTCATGAATACTATTCAAATAGTCGTGAGACTTGTGAATGATTTAAAATCTATTATAACCATATAATTTCAAGTAAATATGGACGAAAGAAAAATGATGTATTGTTTTATGATATTGAGCATATGCAAAACTTTCATATTGACAGCTGGTTATGTTTATCGTTAAAGAATATGTATGTATTGTATCTATAAAAATAAAAAACTGACCGCCAAACTAAAAAGTCAAGATTTGATATTTATATGTTAGGCTAGAAGAAAGCGATTACTTTTAGCCTAACTAGTAGTTTCGACTAGAGGTTCAACTTTTTGTTCCTCTCTTCTATTCTTTCCTTTTTTTCGGAGTCGGTATCATACTTAATGTTTCTTCATTGCATGATTTGCTTCCTTCTTTTCTTTCGTTGCTATCTTTTGGTTTATCATTATGCTTCTTGTAAGCACTTACGAATGTTACAATAAAATGGAACATGAAACAGAAAAAAGTATTCGATTAAGCTTGATTAATTTATAGAATCATACATGTTTAACATATGATCATGACTTTTGAAACGGCACTCTGTAGTTATGAGAGATCTATTTTGAACATCTTACATTTTAGTTAATCAAGCTCAAAAACCTAATCCTCACGTTCAAGTATATCAAAAACCAGTTGTTGGTAATCATAATTTACGACCGACACCAGGGTAAATATGTTATGAAAATTATAGCTTTGTCTCATGGTAGTTTCTTTTTCTCCTATCCATTACATTTTCCTTCGAATTTATTATAGTTCACAGAGTTAAATTTATTATGAAACTTTATAACTATTGAAAATATTCCTAGTACTTTTTTTGATTATATTGATAATAAATTATTCTGATACCTAATCATTTAGTATTTAAAAGAATTAATTTAGTTCTTCATATATAAATGCAGTACATGTTGACCATGATATTGAATGAATATTTTTTTCACTATAAATGATCCGATGCATAACATAATCCTAATAATTATCTCTTTTTTCAACAAAATCAATGCTTCATTGAAGAACACAACCTTTAGGATGAATCTATAAATCTTAAGAGGCAATGAATAAAAATGAAATTCGTAATTGCTTTAGTGCAAATGTTGGCCGACCAGCAGCACTGAGAAATGATTATCTAGAAAATCGACGTCAAGCTCAATTGAACAAAGCTCGTGGACAAGGTTATGGGGCTGTAAGATATTCTCCATTTTGTTTACTAGCTTCAAAGATAATTGACTTTAGGGAGCTGCTGCTGCTGTGAATCCGAATGTTGGTATTGTTGGTCGTATAGCTGCTGAATTTAATCGAGATCTTGAAGAAGTTCGTCGAAAAAATCTTTTAGACAAACGAGAAGTAATCGGTAAACCACCAACTGAATACAAAAAGCCACCTATAAATAAAGTAATTATGATTTATTGAGTTTAATTTATTTTTTCATTTTTCTTGTTTATTCAGCCAACTAGCAGTAATCAAGTGGATGAAAAATATCGTTCAGCTTACGATCAACAAATTGTTATAGCTCAAAAAGAAAAAGAAGTAATGATTTACAAAAAAACAAGTAAACGTATCACTTTCTTTTCTTCTTCTAATAGAAACAAGCTCAAGAAGCTTTAAAAAAGATTGAACCAGTTAATCATAATTTGACTGAATTATTAAATGATATTGGTGTTCGACCACCTAGGCTAGTTTAGATAATTTTCTAAACTATTTCGTTTGAAAAAAAAAGTGTTTTTTTTTTAGTTCGGAGCAAGAGAAGAAGAAAGCTATCTTACAAAATCTTAATGCAAAAGTTGTTCGAGAAGCTTGGGAACAATATGGTGGACCGCCTAAATCTCGTTCACAATGGAATCAACAACCACATCTAGATTCGGCAATTTTAAATCATCAGCCCGTAATGAATGATTCATGTTTACCTGACTTAAGTATTCAAGGACAAGCAATGAATATAGACAATATAAATACACCGAATCGATCACAATGGGGTAATGGACCACGAGGTACACTTATTAATGTACTTGAACGTGCAAATGTTTATGATAATACAATGACAAGTACAACGAATAATGCAACATCGAATATTAGTTTGAAAGTACCAGTAAATCGAACTAATCGAAATCGAAACAATGAAACTTATGTCATAAGTAGTTCAAAATTAGGTGTTCCTTCCATTCCTAAAATTGATATAGAAAAAAAACCTATAGAAAATGATCTAGTTGTAGAAGAATTCAATGCAACATTAAAATCTCGATCCAAAAAAGACACAGAATTAAAGTAAGAAAAATAATCAGAATTAATTAATCGATTGTTTTTTTATTTAATTTTCACATAGACATATAATAGTATCAGACAAAGACGAGCTCGCCGAATGTTTAACAACAGGACGTTTTGATGCTAAAAACAGACGAGTAAGAGAAATTTAATTCACTATATGACAATTATTACCTATCGATATGAAAGCGATGAGTTGCTTTTATATCGGTTCCGGTCAACAACAAAATATTGGTTCCGGAACCATCTTGTCGATATCTATATCGAACTGATTCTTTTTGAGCATTGATTGAGCATTCTTTTAACAACTACATGTATTTATAAGCATAATTTCAGCAAATATGATGTAATGTATTTTTATGAAATATGATTTGTTAATGAATATTCAAGTAGACCATAAATGTCGATGCGAGAAAGGATTAATTTTATCAGACTACCAAGCTTTTCTAAAGACCATCGAGCATCTTGAAATAGACAACGAGCAAGTCTCAATATGTTCCTTTCACAAATCATAAGAAATAAGAAGGATTATTAGAATATTGTAGTTTGTCTTAAACAGAATTGATTAATATTTTAGAATGATAATGATAGAATATAAAATTTTAAACCTCATCGAAATCTACTACTGCTATAATACGTTATTGTAATTTGCTCACTATGTAATTCGGAACATTCCTTCGTTGATATTTAGAGCTGCTAGTTGAACATCTTTATCTTATTTATACGATCAATGAAAATGATTAATAGTTTGAGCACCTAATATTTTAGTTAATTGGGTATAAATTTTAGTTTTCGTATACTTTTTATCTTATATAATAAGAAATATTTTCTAATGATTTGCCTATTCTCATTAACTTGAAAGGGTATCGATATTTCCTAAGAAAAATACAGTCTTCTTGAAGTATTGTATTCTTATGCTTGTTACATATTTGTTTAGCTTCTTCGTACAGTTTCAAATCCTGAATTACATAAAATCGATGAATTACCTGAAGAAACATTGGATCTATCAAGAAAATTAAATCAAAGTTTAACTGATATTATTCAATCATCTCAAGAACCATCATTTTCCAGTGCTACGAAGAAGCCAACTACTACTAAGAGTACTAGTGATTCAAGCACAAATGAGGAAAAATCGGAATCTGATGATGATGATGAGGAAGATGAAATGCAATCTTTAACAATAGCTTATCGAAGTCAATTATATGATGATGAGAATGAAAATGAAAATAAAATAAAACATTCAGCAAGTGAATCTGCGATAAAAAAAGATAAATCAAAAGAATTAACAACACAAAATGATGATGATATTGATAATGATGATGATGATGTTTGGTGTAATCCAGAAGATGAAGATAATCTTGAACATCGTGTTAAACTTGATCAAGAAAAAGAAAAACAATTACGTGAAGTTCTTGGTGATGAAACATTAGAAATTGTTCGTGAAGCACTTAAAGTATATAAATTCTCAAACATATTTTTTATATGAAAAAATTTTTTCTTCTATTCTTTTTTTTTTTGTTTTAGAAAAATGACGGAGATACACAAGCATTATGCAGTCTTTTACCAGAAGATAAACGCTATTTAATTGATACGGACATTTTATTTACATTGATTACAATGAATGCACGATTCATGACAAAATAAATATTTGCAATACGCTTATTTGTTTTTCACTATTATATAAAATATAATAATTTGCGTCTTTTTTTTTGTGTATATTTTTATTTTGGTGTTTGTAATGCGTATACCATTTAAGAATAAAATATACCTTTAATAAGCTCGACTGATTCTGCGCCTGAAAATATTGAACCTGATAGGTTCTAGTGAATATTTTAGTAAATATTTGATAGAGTTAGAAATATTTCGATATATTGAAATAAAAGAAATTGAGATATATTTATTGATGGCACTACCAAATAGAGGTTATCAATTATTTACTTAGAGCATAGAAAAAGTACTGATTTTAGCCGATAAAATTCCACAGGAAACAATAAATCAAGTTTTTGTTTCAACAAGTATTTGAATTAGTAATCATGCTTAATCACATAAAAATAAATTTGTTAAAGTTATTTTTCAAATAATTTTTGATTAAAAACTTGATCATCTTGATTATGGCATTCTATGTACCGATTAGAGGTCGTTTGAGTAATAAGGCTTTTTCAAGTAGATCAATCACTAATAACTAGTTTCAGAGGTTTATTGATATGGTATTGATTTATATTTTCTTGCTAATTTATAATTCATGACCCAACACTCTACATCTATTATATCAATAGTACATGATTATATTTTGACAGTATATATTACACATATTTATTAAGATCGAATCAATAATTCATTTTTAATGTATGAGATTGAATTTATTGGTAAGTATTTTTGGACAAATTTAGTACTTTTTTCAAAAGCGTAAACAATAGAATGGAAACGTTCTATCGCATAGAAAAGATCTTTTCTTTAATTCTATAATAAACTTTCAACTTCTCTTTATATATGTTAATGTTTTAATAACTTCGTTAGATGTATAAATTGATTTTATTATGACTAGTTTAGAAAAATCGAATGACGATAATTTCTTCTATATCTCCAATATGATTCATTTTTGTGTAAATCTCTTTTAGTTTAGAATATTTTTGTTAATAAACATGCTCAGCTGATTGTTGCTGGATATCCAGATAGAATTTTGTTTTGCTTCATATTGAATTAATAATAAAAACATTGGACTTCCTCCAATTTCATTCTTATTTGTTCACTCGACATCCAGTGAATTAAATTTTTTCTGTCTGCATCATTATTGACAAATATTTTAGATTCAATATTTCAAAAAGAAAACGTGTTGTTTAATACTAGAAAAATTATTGTGAAAATCGTCTATCAGTGCTACATGTAGAAATAAATTTACAATTGGTGCTTAATTTGATAAAAGTCTTTTTTTTGTATATGAAGATTTTGAAAATAAAATAGAAAAAATTTATTGTTTTAATTGTTGAAAATATAACATTCCAGGAAGACGCACATCATCATATAAAGCAGTAAAAGGTGATGAAATAACTAAATAAGAAATAGATTTTGAAGAAAGAACATTCATACGAGTACCAAATCGATTAAGACGATCATGAGCAACATATATAGTCGAACTCATGTCCTTAATATAGTGAATTTTTGGATCAGGTCGAGTTGGAATTCGATTAGCAGGTACAATATAAACAAAACCTTCAGATTTTTCTAATTGTAATGGTAATAGTTTTCCTTTTCCTAATGGAGCTGAAATAACTAAATCACCTTCAGGTGTCCATTGAATATTAGTACCAAGCCGTTCAAATATTCGATTACCATGAATAGAAATAAGGACTGAATTATCATTTAAATTAAGATGAAGTTTTTGTTGATTGAAGACACTTATCAATGAAATAATATCTACAGAACCATACCAATCATTTGATTGTGTTGGTGAGCCAACTGCTAACCAACATTTATCGCTTCGAATAGAAAAACTTTGTCCAAAATGTGCATGATTTTCTACACTTGTCAATGTTAATATAAGACGTGGTTGAGTTTCAATAGCATAGAAATATAATTTTCCTTGATTAGCTGGTGCACTAATTAAAAGAACTGGAGATGATGTTATATGACTAATACATGATGAAGGAATTATTTGAAGTGAATAACCAAATTTTGATTTTGGATATTCACCATAAATGGTAAATGATGCATTATTAATTGTTAATTGTCGATCAGATATTTGTTTTTTATTTATAAAATCTGAACTAAGAAAAATCCAAACAGCTCCTTGTTGTGGTTGATCATAACCATGTGGTTGAGCATAAGGACTTGTAATAATTAAATCTAATAATTTATCATTATCAAGATGTCCTGTATGTAATTCAAATCCAATAGTATCATGTTCATTAACACCATCAATACGTATAAATGGTTTTATTTCAAGACCATCTTTACTACCAGCAAAAATAAATACAGCACCACGATAACCATAACCATGTGATGGACTACTAATAACAAGATCATTAAAACTATCATTATTCCAATCAAGAGTAGCTAAGCTAGTACCAAATCGATCACCATCACAATCAGGTGATATTAATGTTTGATCAGCTATTTGTTCAATAATACTGATATTACGTTCAGGAATAAGAGGTTGATCTTTTTTTCCATAAATAATAAAAACACGACCACCTTGTGAACAACCAAGATTATAATAATCAGGTGCAGATATAACTAAATCAATTAAATCATCATTATTAAAATCACCAAAAAGTGTTGTATGACCGAATGATGCATAACTTTGATTTGATATAACACCTGCATGAATTTCATCATATTGTAATGTTGGTAATGATGAAGAAGACTGACTCGAAAATGGAAGATAATTTGATGGTTTTGAACGAATATATGTTATTGATTGCTGTTGTTGTTTATATATAGTTGAATAAGATATTGAACAATTTAAATAATATGGATTATTACTTGGTATTTGACATATATCAGTACCTTTTTCATACATAGCTATAATTTGATCCCAATATCGAACTGTTTGATGAGCCATATTTAATAAACCTCCATGATAATATTCATAGAGACGATCAAGTAAAAATGTATCATTATGAGAATATTTTGGATATTCAATACCAAGAAATAAAGCATCAGCAAATCGTCCAACAAACATTAAATCCGAACATATTTGAACACGTTCAGCTGTTGCATTTGTTTCTAATGGTGAATCATATTCAATAGCATATCTGTCATAAATTTCTTGTAGTTCAATACTTGGCACATACCATTTATTAGTTAAACCTATAGAATAAATAAAATAACAAACAAAAAAAAACACAAAATTTTACCGATATAAGCAATTGGTAATTCATAATCAATAACACTATCACCACCAGGATCAACACTTGAATGTGCCATGTCTTTATCTCCATTGTAACTTTCCCAAGCTGTTGCATCAATAAATCCATTTGGACAACCCGTTAAACTACCATGCCATACAGCATCAGCTATTTGATGAGATGCTATACCAAGAAGAAATGCAAGGAATTTTTGTCCTTGAATATTATCTACTTGTAAAGGTGGTGGATATCGATCACGCATATATTCAATAGCAATTTTCATAAATGGATACCTAAAGAAATTATTTAGAATATAAGAAAAAAAAAGAATTAAATCTTATGATTTTTTTTTTAAATTACCAATGTGTATCTTCAGCAACTTGATGTAAAGTACCATGATAACATACACTATCATACATAACATCAGGATATGGTGATCCACCTTGTAATGCATCTTGATGTTGAAGAATATAATTTCGATAGATAGGTTGATGTAACCAAAGATCTTGTGCACGATGTGAGACTTCGATATGTGTTGTAATACCACATCCGAAGACAATAAATGGTAATGAAAAAACAAAGAAGATGATACTTGTTAACATGACCGTGTTTGTCGAATAAATGTCGTCTGTTGTATTTCACAAATACTGGTTTTATTCTAATAATATTTTGAAGAATATCAACAGGTGATAAAGATTCCCATGAATCGTCAACTATATTTGACCATATCTGCTTTAAAGAAACCCTAGTATATATAATAGAATAGTACATTACAGAGATATGTTGTTTGCAATACGTACACCAGAATTCAAATGATGAATTAAGGATAGGTTTTTTTTTCTTTCTTTCCTGTTCACGAACACATTTGCTGATCGATAGAACCAGTTATAAAACAGTAATGATTGATGTCAGGCGTTGACATTTTTCATCAGAAATCATCATACCTCAAAGATTGCTTTAAGAAAAATTGAACGAAATAAGACTGTGGATTGATGTCATATGTTCATGGTGGTATCATTTTTCTGTATGATTTCTGAATGCTTGATATTTTTTAAAATATTGATAGTATTTTTTTGAGGAAATATTCCATTTCAAAGCTTTACATACTCAATTGATTGTTGTCTAAATTTATATAACAAATAAACGAATCGATTTAGCTCTAATACTTGAAAACTGAGAGAACATATAATATTTCATTGAAATCAGAAGATGCTATTTCAAATTACAGGAAAATAAGTGTAAGTTTATGAAGTTTAGAACAGTTTCCTATGAAACAAACACGATCCATAGATAGTCAATTTAGAATATGACAGCATATCACAGAAAAATCAATCAAATATTGAATTAAATCTTGAGTCATTATCTTCAACTGATGACCGTATTACTAAATCAACAATTTGTGTAAAGATAATATCTTCAGACAATGGATTTTGGTTTTGGTTGGCATTGATGAGCAAATATTATATATCAATATGATTGAGTTCGCTCTAAATGCAAGCAATATTTCATCGTATGGACCAAGGATATTAATTGTGACTGGTTCATTTTCATGAGAAATACTGTGAATTACCATCTATTTACATACACATGTGTACTGTTTCTTTACCATACCTAACGTTGTCAATAAAGACAACGTTAGAAGAATAAATGTTATGCTCTTTGATTATAAAACAAGTTTGTTCATCAGTAAATACTGATGTTTTGTCAGGTATAGAATTATCAATAACAATTGAGTCTATGCAATCATATCACGATGTATAGAGATATTTCAGTAGCAATCGATCTCTTCAAGACAGCAAATATTAATTTATTTGGAAAATTATTCGAAAAAAATATTGATAAAAAAAAGGAACACAACTTTCGCAGCATCGGCGTTATTGGTTTAAAGTCAGTTATTTATAGTCGTAACGAAATTGTTTCACCATCAGAATGTCACTCTTGCCGTGCTCTATTTCATACTATGGAACACGACGTCTGAGATAACAAAATACAACGATGAACCAAGTCGCTACATCATTGTAGTCTCTCCTTTATATGAAACGATTTTGCAACATAATAAGAGTGATTGAAGCTACATTGAAATCTGATATGAGATTGCTCTTTAATCTTTCTCACACTCCGATGATGAAAATCATCGATAATCAAAGCTCAATATTAGCATTGTAATCACTAATGAGACCTATGAGTAAGACCAAAAAATCGTCGAGAATTTTCTCCATCTACTTGATCTCAGATCCTCAAAACAAAATCAATTAAATTAAAAACGCGGGAAAACGCATCGAAAATTGATTAAATCATTTGTTATTAGTAAGCTCCATACGTAATACAGACGAGCAGCGGTATAAGCTATCGTGGAGATGAATATGGGTGTTGATAAAGACAGCTTTTTTTGATGACCAGTTCGAATCAATATTTCAATATTAGTTGATGAGATTCGTCGATAATTTTTTCGCATTTGACATTGGCTCGAATTCGATATTGGATTATACATCAGTTAAAAGACCAGTCCATTTGGTACAGTTATGGCAAAAGTATTCAAGTTTTTCTTCGGTAGAGTGGCTTTTGCATCAGCCAGTATTCTTGATCCTCTTTGCATCTATTTGATCATGCATTGATTGAAGGATGCTAAAACACGTTCGTCAGGGGTCCGAGTCATTTGGCCGACAATCACTTGGCCGACACATCACTTGACCGACACCATTTCGCCGACAAATTGTTTGGCCGACATGTACACTTCACCGACAACTCATTTGGCCGACAAATATTTCAAGTAAAATAAAATGAAATTTCTTGAAAATATTGCGTCAGAAAATCTTTTTATCAAAAGTTACACTTATTTACAATGAAAGATTATGGGCAATGCCCCGAAGAAAATCGAACTTATCTCACGGGAAACAGTTTGTTAGCGGGAGACTTGTTTTAACTGATAAAAAATCGTCGTCTGATTTTATTTTGAAAAATGTTCACTATTTACAGGTGAATGAGTGGGAAAAATCCACGCAATATTTTCAAGAAATTTCAATTTTTTTGATCTCAAATATTTGTCGGCGAAGTGTACATGTCGGCCAAACAATTTGTCGGCGAAGTGGTGTCGGCCAAGTGATTGTCGGCCAAGTGAACGCGACCCGTTCGTCAGAATTATTTGATCAGTATTCTATATCTTCCATTCATATCTTCTATATACAATGTTCAAATATGAGCTGATGGTGAAAGACAGATTATTTTGAATCATTAACAGCAACAAAGAGCGTTAATATTTTTTCAATACGTGAACTAAAAGCGAAGTGCAAGGTTTCATAGAACAAAATATTTGAAATACGTTGATTATTAGCAATGAATATCAGCACGATCTAGTGAAAAATAGGAACACAAGTATATATCCGTTTACACGATGCAGCCGGTAGTCACTCTCGAGTCTTTGGTGTAGTAAAGAATGAAGAGCAATAATATTTTGCCAGCATGGAATCTCAACAATTATGAATTTGCATCGATGTCGAATCTTTGTACTCGATGATTGCCCCAATCAACTACATAGAGATTGCCGTATCGATCAAATGATAAACCTGCAGGACGAATGACCTGATTTGCTTGTTCTCCTTCCCCGTTGCCACAGACAAGTATATTTCCATGTGTGGCTCCTTTGGGCCAACACATGATTCGATGATTGTCACAGTCTGCTACATACACAGTGTCCCATTGATCTACGATAACTCCTCGAGCATCTGATAATTGTGTTAAATCATTACCACGGCCTCTTCCACCAGCCACAACAATCCCCTCCCTTGCGCCCTCCAACCATTTCATCACACGATGATTTTCACTATCTGATACATATACTGTGCGATAATAATCCACGAATACATAAAGTGGAGAATTCAACTGATCGAGATGTTCGCCTCGTCCATTACCACCTGCAACCACTGTCCCATGAGTCTCTCCAATTCGCCACCGTCTTACTTCACACTTATGGTGGTCGCAGACATACAGAGATCCATCATGGTCCATCGTCACACCCCAACAATCGATATTTGATATAATTGTTTCTCCACTGAGACCACCTTGACGTGGCCATCGTACCACTCGTCGGTTCGTTTTGTCACAAATGATGAGACTATCGCTTGCTTTATCGATAATCACATCGGATGGTGAACTCATTTGGTCGGCGCGACTTCCTTGACCATTTCCACCAGCAATCACCTTTCCATTAGTCGCACCATACTTCCATTCCATAATACGATGATTATTGTAGTCAGCAATATAAGCAGTCTGATCATTAGCAATGTACAAACCTTCTGAACCCAAGAGCTGATTGAGTTCATTACCTCCTCCATTTCCACCAGCCACCGTGATACCGTTTTGAGCCCATCTAGCATTGATGAGAATGTTTGTAGTACGTAGCGGTGACACTACAATAAAAGAAAAATTCATTGTGAAAATAAGATATTCTCAGATGGCTTAGCTATTGATGTCGCTGAAGCGGTGTTTGACTTTATGCAGTGTTTAAAAAAATTGAAATCTAATGTGAAAAAAAATGATTATTCTCTCAAAGAAGCACGGTTTTCTTTTAAGAAATTGATGTTTCCCATCTCTGCTGATATCTTTCATATCTTCTGATTTTCCAATATATGAGTCAAAAGTTTAGTATCTTGTTCAATACTTTATATCACATTAACGAGTCAACAAAACAGCTAGAACTGAACCAGAAAACTATCGTTGACAGGTCTTTATGCTCATGTTCTAGTTCAAATAAAATCCACTGAGTCATTGAAGTTTCACTTCAAAAAATAATTTATTACTTTCACAGAGTCGTTCGTCTGATTGATCTTACCGATAACTCGTATATCTAGTTCAAAAGTTCAATGTCTCAATGAATTCAAACTAATACAAAGATAAAATAGTATCCGACATTAAAATAATGCTGTGCATTGACAACGGATTAGGATTAACCATTGCCTAACACATGTTTCAAACCATACTATATTACAAAATTCATTCAGAAATCCCAACGAGCAGTCATGCGCGCAAATACTGCGAAGGGAACCACTCGTTAATGCTTGAAAATTGTAACTATTTTTGCTTACCGGAGAAAAAAACTTCGAGACTTTAGCTTGAAGTTTGCTTAAAGCTTTCGTTTGTTCTCATCCCACTCCCCTCCCCAAAAAAAAAATTTCAATTATCATTAGCTACCACTAAGTTTCAGTGGCGAGTCCCCAAAATACTTCTTGCTGCACTCTTCCACCCCTAGTGCTTTCTCAGACCTTACTTATACCTTTGTGATAATTACACTCAATTCTCATTTTAATCAGTATGCATGAAAAACTTGAAAAAAACACAAACTACATATCATAATTCAATATGTACATCTTTCATACATGAGCATTCATTAAATCTAGAGTTGTAATTTGTATGGATTTTTTTGGAACAAAACCTGTAGATGTCCGCTCACCTATCAATCGATCTGATAAGTCAGCTGCATTTTGATTACCTATGAACTTGTGATGTTGGTTTTCGATCTTCAATTCAATTATTTGGAATTTTTGTTGTTGACATTGTTCTTGAAGTGCTTGATTCTCATTCATTAGTCCTTGCAGTATGGGTCTCAGTTGTTCAAAAGTACATGTAGATAGATGATTACTAAGTTGGCCACGCTCCCCATTCCACGGACACTTGATATCTGCTGCCGAACAGATCACAGGAACCTTCAAACATTGGTTATTGATATGAAAATCAAAATCTCCCCGCTGTAGATTTATCTCTTCACAAAGTATGCACTTGACACGAAGCTGATTGATCATAGTAAGCAATGGCATCGGAGTGTCTGTAATGTTGTCCATGTGGAGGACATGACGGCATGTTGGACATGATGTCTGATGATCTGTAATCCATCGAGTAATACACTGATGACAAAATGTGTGCTTACAACATGAAACGAATTTCGGATGATCAAATGGTTTACAACATATGATACATATTAGTTCGGGATCGATAGACTCCTCATCGATGTACTCGTATTGGTTTTTATTCATCATTCAATTCAAACAAGATATTATCTAGAAAGACATTTTTTACTATCATAAAAGCATGCATACGGTCGAAGACCAGACAACTTTGCTTTAGAGAAAATTATTTACTGTGAAAATCGTGGCTCAGGCACTATTATCTGCTACAGAAAAAAAACAAGCATTACCAATCTAGAACTCTATAATATGGTTTAATAAGATGTCACATTTTTCTTAACTTTTCTATTGTATGCTATTTATAGCTAACTCTGTGAAACAAGCATGGATCATCCCATAATTAAAAATATATATATTCATATTATGCTTACTAGCTGAAGTGACTATGACTAAATAGTATCAGAGACAAAAATTGGATGAAAAACAATAAACAAAATACAAAAAGGTATAGATACAGATAAAAAGATTGTTAGTAGAGGTATTTTTTTTTTGGAATAGACATTCACACAACGCCTAAAATAAAAATGTTTTTATCGGTACTCACTCTTCTTTCATTCGTACTAACCCTATTCACTGAGTGATTAAAAACTCTAATGAACTAAAATTTTATATTATCAACAGTTTTAAAAGTCTCATATTGTTATAATCAAAAGTATAATTTGTTCTTTATGATGCAACAATATCATGCAAGTGCGAAGCATGATCAGACTTCTAAAAAAAAAGGAAAGTACTAAAATTTCTCGAATCTCGTTGCTTTCAAAGGCATATACAGCAACACTAAGCAGCAATTTAAAGCAATAAAGAAGTTCTATGAAGATATGTCTAGAATTCTAGAAACTTCTAACAAAGTGTATTTTTTTGAAATAGAAACATTATTGATACGTACTATATTCAGAGATGTTATATTGAAGTAAGTATGCAAAACCCATGCAATTCTATCATTTGCTGACAACTGGAAAAATCCTCATATGACTACGCGGACTTTTTCAAGACATCAAATGACATATGTAACATGTGTCATGATGAAAAATATCATAAACCTGTTGTCTATACATTTTTTCCACCAATGATTAATGTAATTGCCTCACATTTCTTCCCATACAAAAAAACTTGATTCATTGTTCGATCAATATGTTTACAAACATCATAGTTTTTTTTTCAATGAGTAATTCATGATTTCCCTATCGATTAGTTTTAATTAAATTGATGTTTTTTATTCAATTTATTTTTAAATTTAGTGACATTTTATCAATGTCTATGTTTTCATCAGATTAT
Source organism: Rotaria sp. Silwood1 (assembly GCA_905250075.1). Classification (NCBI taxonomy): domain Eukaryota; kingdom Metazoa; phylum Rotifera; class Eurotatoria; order Philodinida; family Philodinidae; genus Rotaria; species Rotaria sp. Silwood1. Next base: position 376,944 of record CAJNOP010000111.1, read on the forward strand.
ATGTAAAACTTACACACACAATTTTGACGCATACACATGCATTATTTTTGCTTTTTTTTACAGTTTATCTACAATGGAGAGAACAAGGCAGAAAATGCTGGACGGAGGAGTTCTCTTGAGGATTGCTTCATTTGTGTTACTGCATATAAACTGTAAAGAAAGACGAAAAAGTAAAAGCAAATAATGCATGAATATGTATCAATATTGTGTGTGTAAATTACATAAACTGGTGGCCAAAAGTACCGCTAGCAGATGAAAACGATTTAAACTTTAACCATTTAAATTCATATGTTTAGCATCAATACAACTCACTGAACTCTGATCTCGATTGGTTGATGTTTACTGGAGTTATTATCTCAACAGTATCATCACCTTTTGAAGAGCGTTTCTTAACAATTTTTCGACATACGATGTTGCCCGATCCCTCATTCGAAAGTCCCAACACTTGAATTATCTACGATAAAAATTTTATAAAAACTTACTTTTAACTAATGAAGATATGATCTTCGTAATGAAAATGTGGGACAAATGGTTAGTCTTAGTGTTGAATCTAATGTTAATAACTCGACTTAACCTTGATAGATTCACTTGAAAATTCTAGTGATGACTTCTTATTAGTTTAGTAGTTGATGATGAAATTTTGAGAATCATAGCTCAAAGAAAAGCAGAGATAGGACTATCAGAAGAGCTCATTATGTCACAGATTGTCAATCATTGAAATCTCGATATTATAAGTTAGACTTTTGCCTCAGTAAACTAGAGATAAGGAACTCTAGTTAGCACTAAAAAATCGTAAATAACCTATAATATTGTACAACGACAAGTGAAAATTTTCCAACGTTGTATCTTTGCTCAATTATGTTCAGTTCATTAAAGGAACTATCAGCAGTACTCGCATGCATAAAAAACTGTCGTACACTCATCAATGGAGATTTAGCATTGAGGAAACACGTTTTTTTAAGTTCGAGCAGTTCAGTCCTAGTATCCATGCGTCTAACCCTCTAACATGAAAATGCTATAAGCTGAAGAAATCGGTGCTTGATGTAAAACCATCGTTACATGACGCCTCTTCTTCACTTACAACTATTCACAGTTCCTTCAATAAATAGAACATTGTTGAACAGATATGCAGTGACAGAAATTGTTACTTGTCGTAGTATGATATTATAGGTTATTTACATTGTTTCTAGTGCTAACTACAGCTCCCCATCTCTAGTTTGCTGAGTCAAAAGTCCAACTTATAATATCGAGATTTCAATGATTGGCAATCTGTGACATAATGAGCTCTTCTGATAACCATATTTCTGCTCTTCTTTGAACTGTGATTCTAAAATTTTATCATCAACTACTAAACCAATAAGAAGTCATCACTGAAATTTTCAAAAGAATCCATCAAGGTTATGCCGAGTTATTAAAATCAGATTCAAGACTAAGATTAACTGCCTACCCCGCATTTTCATTGCAAAGATTATATCTTCATTAGTTTAAACTAACTTTTTATAAAATTTTTATCGCAGATAATTCAAGTGTTGGACTTTCGCGTGAAGGATTATACGAAATCGAACGTCGAAAAATCGTTAAGATACGCTCTTCGAGAGGTAACGATACTGTTGAGATAATCACTCCAGTAAACGTCAACCAATCGAGATCAGGATTCAGTGAATTCTGTTGATGCTACAAGTATGAACCCAAATGATTAAGGTGTAAATAGTTTTCATCTGATAGCGGTACTTTTGGCTACTAGTTTGTGATTTTTAAACAAGAAATTATTGAGCTAGACTTTAGGGTAAGAGGCTGTAATAGTGTGCATATCGCTTCTTGAGATTTTTTGTCAACGTTGTATTTCGGTTATTAACTCGGAAAAATTAACTAAAAAACAACTTATATGAATAATAAGTACTATACCTGGTTAATCACGAAAGGAATGTAAATCCGAAGACATTGAATGTTGATCTTGTTCGAATATTTTATTTATCCGTTAAAAAATGAATGTTTCATCACAAAGAATATTTGTCGTAACGCGATCTTTCATTTGCTATAAGAAAGTAAGAATCCCAGTAGAAATAGTTCTGCGATCGATTTGCGAACTTACAATCTTTCGTCTTTTTAATCTGTATTTTTAGTATGTCATCGATTAAATCAAATATTAAAAAAAACAAAGAGAATAGCATCATCGCCAACAAAAAGAAACTAGAGATTAAAAAAATTAAGAAAAATAAAACAATCGCATATATTTCTCTCGCTTATCGCTGGATACATCAAATACGAGTTTCACAAAATATATACAGAAGAGACAAACATAGGCACACGCCGTTATCACAAAAACGAGAGCCCAAAACAATCAGAGCATGATTTATTTTTCTCTGAAACAAACTGAATTAATAATATAAATATGAAGAGGGTATTTCATGTCCGCACGCAGAACAGAAAAACATTGAAGCAATCAATCCATAATTCAAATTTGGATGTTTACAATGTGGACATTCAACTGAACGGCGAATTTTCGTTTTCGGTACTGGTGATGAAGCAGGAACATAACGAGTATTATCTCCAGTTAAATATACATTTGTGGATCGGGGTCGAATATACGATCGATCACGAACATCATAATGCGGAGTACGACGCTGCAATTCAGAATCGCAATCGGAACAAATACGTATAGATTTCGCATCTCTAAACGGGCGATGACAAATGAGGCATTTGTCAAGTGAATCTCTTGGTTCTTCAGAAATGAATAAAGTCGAATCGTTCGATGATACACGAGGTGTTGCATATTGAACAGGAATTTCAATAACTTTAGGTTGTCGTTGTTCTAAAATAACAATTGAATCGAAACAGAAAATTAATTTTCTTGTAAGTACTTAAATCAGAAAACTTCACTTTCTCGTTTTTTTTTTAAATAGTTTTATAAGACAACAAGTCAAAGAAAGATAAAAACCATCACAAATATATAAGAAATACCTCGTTTTTTTTTGTTTTTGAAGACTGGTAATATACAACTGTTGATTTATTAAAAAGGAAAATATTTATACGTGTGGGTGTCCAAGAGTAGTTTTTGTAATGAGGCCAAACATTGAGTAGAAATAGAAATAATTTGAATAACGTTTGCATATAGGAAAAAGAGAAAGAGTATAGATCAACGAGAGTAAATAGAAGAGAAAATCGATAAGTGGCTCTTTAGTTTCTATTATAATTACCGACACTTCTAGATCGTAAACATATGAAAATTATTCAACGATACAGAACTCCGAATGAATTTAATAAACAGGCTTTGAAACTACGACTGAGAAAAGAAATTAAATGCATTTATCTAAAGAAGACTATCTTGGCTAAAAATTACCTCGATTAAATTTGTATTCATCCTCTCCTGTCTTGAAACTAACAGGATTGCGCTGTTTATCATTATTGTTTAAATTGCTAATATTATTCAAATCATTTTTTGAATTTAATTGTTTGAATTGTTCCGTATCAGTATAGTTGATATCTCGATCTGTTTGTGCTACTTTTCTATGTTCGAATACTCTTGGTGATTGTTGAGGTTGATTTGAAGAATTTTTAATATAAACAGCACCATTAGATGGTATATATGGTTGATTAGTGTATGTACCATTGTATGAGTATATTTGATCATCATAATTATTATTTTGATTGCGCAATTGACTCTCATTAAGAGTAGTATTCGATCGTGCCGACATCGGTGTAGATGATGAAGATAGGGTTGGGTCTTGTTTAATTATTGATCGACCTCTAGTATCATAAGATATATGACGATTCACATAATCATCTAGTTCACGTTGTCTCTCACGTTCTCGTTCTTCTGCTATTGCTTTCGGTTTTTGTACTTGAAAGAAATCGATCACATATTTCTGATATATATGAAAAAAATTGTCTTTCAATGAGAAATGTTTACCACCCAATGTTACACATAAAATAGATAATGGTGAAGACTTTTCATCAAAGCTATATTCTACTTTTTGAATTCGTAAATAATCACGAAGTAAATTATTCGAATATTCAATATTATCATCATCACCTAAAAATCGAATAGGTAATGAAATATTATTATATGCATGTTCAATTGATAGATAAAGTGGAAGACGATTATCCAATGTTTTTCCAACACTAGCATTCGTAGTTTGTAATGGACAAAAATGAGATCGATCATAAGCTAATACAATAGGTTCAATAATACATTCATCTGGTGTTGAAAGAATAGGTAAATAAATTCCGAAGAGATCATTAACTGAAATAGCTTCACCATTTTTATTTCGAATAACATCTTCAGATAGAACAATAATCGGTCGATGAAGCATATTTGAAATAGAAAATATATGTATAGCTTCAAGAAACTCTAATTGAGTTGCTATTTGTCCATCTTTAGAATTTTCATAACGAACAAGATCACATACTTCATTCCATTCCTAAAGAAAGCTGTGTAATATGAATTTATATGTTTTCTTTTTTAATCTTACCTCATCGAGCTTCGAATCTTCTGAGCTTATACCATAGGCTTTATCGGATTTAAGTCGTTCTTTTTTCCAATAATTTTTCAATACGTCTTTATTTTCAGTCATAAATTGTACAAGTCGATCACGGAAGTAAAGATCCAAATCATGTATGCCAACCATAGCAATAAGTACAGCATGTAGAAGACAATTACCATTACCTATGAGAAAAGAAATATACATATTCAAATAAATTTCAAACAAAAAATTTCTTTTACCTGATGTTCGAATTGGATAGAGCATTTTCAATGAAGGAATCCAATTGATTACATGAGCATCATTCATCGTTCTAAACATTATTCGATCAATTAAATATCGTTGAATATCATAATTATCATTTTTTTCAAGAAATATATGTGGTATAACACTTGTATATTTTACAACATCCGTAAGTTGTTCAATAAGAGCATGATTAATATATTCCACTAGTTCAGCAGCTTCTTCTTTAATTGTTTGTGGAATAGGTAAAACATCTTTAGGTGGTGTTGAAGTTGATGAATTTGATTTTGGACCACAACAATAATTTTGAAATGTTGTATAATAATGAGGACGAAGTGTATCAGATGGTTTCGTAGAAGGATTAGTATTATCGTTAGAATTCACAACATTGGATGTACTATTTATTTGAGCCATTGTAATACAAATCAAATAAATAGTAAGCCAAACTATTAGATGATGGTATAGAATAAATCTGAAATAAAAACCAATGATTCATCACTTAGGTATGTCAACGAAGAATGTAATAGACGTAAATAGAAAGAAAAAAGAAAAAAGATAACGTTTGCATAGAAAATGCAACAATTGAAAGATAGAACAAATGTCAGATATTTAAATAAACAATACTTGTCTTTTTATTTTTTTTTTCCAAATTTTTTCAATATGACAATGATTTATTCATTGTGATACAAGTAAAGGTTAAACCTATAACATCAATTTGTCAAGCTGATGAAAGATTTTTCTTATCAGCAATAAGAGATGAATCTCTGTTGTGGTAGGAAATAGGAACTGTAGGTGGATGTATTAGAGCTGAGAAAGAAAATATTATTGTATAGAATCGTATAGTTAATCATTAGTCTAAAAAGCTTATATGAAGAATATTATGACCATTCATACCGATATACGTTGACTGTTTTTTTCTACATCGACCAAAAAAAAATACTTGTTGGTAATCTCGTTTCGTTTCTTTTCTTTAGTTTTTTTTTTGCAATAAAGAAAAACAACAAAAACATCAGCACTGATTTTTTTTTCTTCCTTTCCTTTTCTGTTTTCGGCGGCAATGTAAAAGATCTTACTGTATGCAAGAAACAGGTGCTATTTATATATATTTGTGCTGCGCTATTAATAAGATGTTGTCGACGATTTTAATTGTCATCACACTTCGATACTAACTCGATATTTGAAAAAAACAAGAGTCCCATATAACATTATTGTCAAACATCAAGTGTCTGCTGACATCTCAATAGAATGTCGTTGAAAAAAAAGATAAAAATGCATATATATGACTAAACATCTTGCTCATAGAACAACTCAACGCTATAGAATGATATTTCACAATAGTCAAAGACTATTTTAATTATTTCTTGCTACTAGATAATTTTATAATAGAAGATAAGATTCATTTTGATGAAAACAACAATAAAATGATAATATATGATTAATAGGTTAGCTTTGGCTATATTCATATATATCAATGTGAATTTAGTAATTATTTTTTGACCATACTATCAAGGCAATCAAAACACATACCGAAGTTATTTTTTTTTCATTACAGAAAACATTGAGATAGACAATAATTTACGATAAATATTACCAAAAAAATATGATATTAGTGCATAGTATATTATTTAACACACCTGTGTATACTCACACTTGTATCAGATATGAACAACTTACTTGTAGATATTTCTTATTTTATTCATCCATTCTTTATCCCCACACACGTGTTTTTTTATATATATCTCTTTCTACCTACATGCCGATATTAACATCAAACAAAAAACTATTCAAGCGAAACGAGTCAAAAAAAAGATATCGCAAAAACATAAATGTACATAAACTCGGTGATTTTTCCTTTTTAATCACCTCAAATTACTACAATTAAATGGCCAGCAAACAAATATTATCATCAATTAGAAAAAATCAAAACTTATGTGAAATATCTAATGAATATCCTTCATTGATACGATGTGTTACTCCTCGTCATCTATGTACATGTGTCAAACAGAAAATTTCTGGTAAAACTCATATAGATGAATTATCGAACAAAGAAATAGATCAACATAGTAAACAAAATGAAAAAGATTCAAAAGAAAATTCAAAAAATGCCAAAGAACAAATAGAATCAATTGAATTATTTCAACAAGAAGAAATAAATGATAAACTATATAAAAAACGTCGATATCAATTAAGAAGAACAAAGGATTATGATGATGACAAAGAAAAAGACAATACAAATGAATAATTTGATTTATTTATTTTCATTAAAAAAAAACAAAAGTATTATTTTTTAACAATATTACGTTTTATTTCTCGAATACCTAATGTTGCATTTGGTACTAATCCACATTGTTCAAGTGTTTGATTTTCATCTGTAAAAAATAATTTTGTACCCATAGCAAATAAATCAAAATCAAATAATAGTTTTCTAAGAAATATAAAAAAGTAAAAAAATATTATTTTTATTTTTGAACATAAGAAAATCATCAATTACTTTTTCTTTGTAATAATTTGTTTAACATCTTTTATTGTACATGTTGTTTTCATTTTTATTACATATGTTTGTTGACCATCATGAGAACGTATACGAAGTGTACTGAATGGTTTATTATTATCAATATCAGTTTTACATTCACTTATGACACTTAAATAAATCAAATGATAAATTTCAAAGTATAAACAAAATAAAAAATACCTTTCACATCGTGATGTTGATTCTTGTTTACCCTTTCAAAAGTAAAATATAATTTATTATATATTTGACTTCAAAATAATCATCTTTGTATACGGATTCTGTTAAAAAGTTTTTTTATTTATTATTTTTGAACATACAAAATATTTCATCAATCTTCAGGAATAATAAAATTAATTCATATGCAAATAGAAAATAAATCCTAACAGAACGTTTTTTTTTCTTTATGAGTCTAAATTACTGAACAATTCTATATCAAATATAACGAAGTAAAATTTAATAATTATTAATTTTATTCGTTTACTCAGCACTCATGATGACGTAGTAGTTACGTCTTTAGTCAAATTATGTACTAAGTAACCTGATTAAAATAGAAAGACTATATGACAAGGTAATCTGCAGAACGAAAAACAAAAACAATGAAGATCGTATTTCGAACTATTGATGAATTATTTCATAATCAAATTTTACTTCATGAAGAATGAGAATATAAAAGAAAAAAGTATGCAGAGAATAATTTTCAAGTTTTACATAATTTAGAATTAGATTGAATAAATAGTTTAACAATGATTGATAAAAAAATTTAATGAAAACTAGTAGGCAACAAATATGTAATGCTTCAATGAGATTTTTGTAGAATCAGATTAATATAAGAGTGTTGCGAAAACAGTTTATCTCCATATTCTCATGTTTATAGTTTGACTATCACAAAAGCAGATATTATCCAATAATTTATTATTTGAAAGACTGATACAAATATTCAAAACTCATATAAAAACATTCGACTAGACATTATTTTTTATCTGTATGTAAATTATATTTTATCTTCTTATAATATCTTGATTTGTCTATATAGAATATGTCTTCATATATCTATCATAGAAAAGTTCTATAGTGTTTGTTGAAAATATTATTGTCAAATACATTCTACAGCAAGAAAATAAATTAGATCGATTACTTTTCTTAAGAATTAGTTAGAAATAGAAGTGTGAGAACAAGAACAGTTTAAGCTTTTTGTTTCATATTACAAGATGTTATATTCTACAAATCAATAGAAATTCAAACATATCGAATATCTGGATCATTCTCAAAATCCTTTTTCTTGTTGCATAGAACAAATATCAATATGGTGTATGTTTGAACATACAAAAAAAAAAGATTGAAATTTAATATCCTCTTATAACGATATGAATATGCATTGTACTCTAATTTCTACTTACAACTAAATGTTGTTCAATATCTTGACGAATATCAATTACTTGACCATTCTTAATAACATTTTTCGGAAGACGATTAATAAATTGATTCAAAGGAATTTTTGGTCCTAAAAGATATTTTCAATAAATTTTGTTTTAGATTTATTTAATAAATATTTTATATACTTTGATCATTGGATTCTGTTCTTGCACCTTGTGGAATTGGTGGTAGATGATCATTGTTTTGATTATTATGAACTATACGACTATCATGTAAAACATAACCTTCACCTTGAAATGCTTTTTGTTTACGTTCATCAGTAAAATAAATATCACGTTTATCAGACACCTATAAAAATGTAAACTACATCTTTTTTTTTTTTTCTTGAACAAAAATAATGAAAATTTTTTATACATTAAAAGGTACACCATCAGGAAAACGTTTTTGTAATTCCGATGGAAAATATCCATCAAGTATATCACGAATAAATTGTTGAGTTGAAGGTTCTATGAATAAAAATCGAATATTAAAAAAAAACAAAAGAGATATTCTAGAAAAATAATAGTTCTACCAGAAAATGATCGAAAAGGTCCATTAAATAAGAAAATACCATTAGCATAAAGTATTAAATTGATTGATTCAGTACGTTTTAATGTTGAAATACGTCGTTGATTATCAGTATTTTGTGGTTCAAAATGCACTTCATTTTCACCTGCTAATACATTAAGTTCACGAATATTTTCAAGAATAGTATTAAAATCAATTGGTAATATCTTTGGAATTGATTCTTCTATAGAAAAAAAAAAAGTCATTTTTATGAAAATTTAATTCATAGTATGAAACAAAACCTGGTCGCCAAGTAGCCGGTGCAGATAATGTTGGTGTATGTTCTTGTTGTTGTTCAACACGATCAGCTTCATCAAAAGTTAAAATATTTACATTATCAGGTTCATTTAGTTCACCTACAACTTCAAGGCCACGATCAATGAGTAGATCCTACTGAAATTAAGTAGATTTAAATCTGAACAAAAAAAATATTATATCTTTGTTACAGACCTCCATACGATCAATAATTGATTGTAAACGAATACATTTTTTTTCCAAAGTTTCTATTTTATATGATTCATCATGTTGATTATCTATGGTAAATAATTTCTAATAGTATGTTGTGTAATTGAATATATAAATGATTTGTTTAATCTTTATCTTCCGAATTATAGGACTCATACATATCTACTAATTAGACTTCTGCTCAATAGATGATTTTTATAATTATGATTAGTTTTTTTTTTGTTTGCAACTTATAACAAGACTCTTTCTCTTTGACTTATCTTTCTTGAGATATATCATCTTGTAATCAATTTGATTTTCTCGTTAAATGAAGAGAATTTGAGTATGATAGCTGATTCTTTATGATACTATTACTCTCTTTTGATCTAGCTATAGCATGTTATACATTATCAATCGAGAAATTTAATATATTATAAAGCAAATAATAACTTTAATACGTCGTTCTATTTAATACAGAAAGATTATTCAATAATTTCCTAATTGTTACATACGTAATGCTTTTTCATACAGATGAACTTTCTCTTCGAGAACAGCGATACGTTGTGTCTAAAATCCATGAAAAGACTAAATAATTTTGTTTTTTTGTAAAAATGACTATTCTCACTTTATCTTTTAGTTCGCTGGTTAAATAACAAACATCTGACTCAGCTTTTTGCATTCGACTCATAGTCAGTTGAAGAAGATCCAAATCAGTAGGGGCTAGATAAAAAAATTAATGAAAAATAATTATTTATAAACATTTCGTAATAATTTGATGTAACCTCGAATTCGTGAATCATTCATAGTTCTGTTTGTTTTTATATTATCCATAGCCATACGTGATGTAACTTCATTTAATAATTGAGCATCTTCATCTATAAGAAAATCTATATTTATATTTTAAACTTCGATTTATCTTACTTGAATATCGATAACCATTTGATCTTGCTGTTTGAGCAACTGGTGTAGCACTATGAATATACTTTATAGTAAAGAATTGAACGAATAAGCAAAAAAAGAAAATCTCATACTTTTCAGCATTAGCAACATCATTTGATGATGTAATTGGATTTTTTGAAACAGGTAATTTTCGATATTTATTCAAAGACGTAAATGGTGATGACATGACCTTATTTCTACTACAGAAGTTGTTCAATAATTTAGTACTGTCATTAACATAAATCAAAAAAACTATCTCCAAGTGGAAACCATAATAATAATAATAATCATAACAACTGAAAAATAATGCCGAAAGATGTCAGATATGTCCGATTATAAAACCATTTGTAAACATTGAGAATCTTAAAGTTTCTTATCCTTACTTGCTTGCTTGATAGGAAGATTTAGAAGACTGATTACGATAACACACACACACACACAAAATTATGTCTATTCTTTATATTAAATCAATCATTATATCGATATCATATCATAAATTGCAAAAAGAATAATTTGTTTAACTTTTCTTCTTTTAGACAAAAATAACATTGAACACAAGCCGATATGCTATTATGTAGATATCTGCATTTAATGTTTAGAAATGAATGATATTCAATGTTTCAGTTCTTTAAGATTTTAATTCAATGAAAAGTAGTTCAAACCATGAATTTCAAGAATGATTTGTTTTTTCAAGCGTAAAATTCTTCTTGACTACCACAACTTTTTTTGTTCGACATCACCAGGAAATCTACGAAGCGATGCCTGTCATTGTGCATTACTAATGATAGAGAACATACATTGAAAAAACTCATGGAATAGTTAATGAATAATTTTTAGTTATGGCAACAAAACCTTGTTTTCTGTTTATTGATCGTCAAATGTTACAGTATTTTGATTAGTATCAATCGTTCATATCATGGTAACTATTGGAATCCAGCTAATGGTTCGAATTTATGGAATTCTTCTGATGATATCGATATGGCTTCTGATTGTATTGATGGTGATGATAGTGGAGGTATTGGTAAATATTTGAAGTGTATTTTAACTTGTGTGTTTACTGTAAGAGTTGTGTCAGTGATCTGTTTCAATTGCAGAGAAAGTACGGAAAAAGTAATGAAAAAAAGATTCAATCGCATATACTAATGGTTTACGATGTCTCATCAAATAAAGTAAGGTGAAGTAAGTTGTTTTCGATATGTCCATAATATTGATGGCTCACGAATTCACTTTAATACTATCATATCTCATGTGCTGTTCGATCGCGTTATTGGTCGCATATTGATATAATTAGTTATCATATACGCAGAAGAAAAATTTTTTAATAAATAATGTATAGAAATAAAACATTTCTAAGAGTATTTATTGTCTATTGTTCAATCATCGATTATAGTTGAGGTATTATAGAGATTTTATTCAAAATTACCATCTGAATCGGTCAAAATGAGATACATATATTACAAGAAGTATTTTCTTATAGTTGTTTTAAAATTTAATTATAAAATACCATGAAGTAAGATTTATCAATCAGATCTATCTGTTTACTCGATTGTACAGTAGAAAAGATTATGTAAAATATTCAGAAAATTTGAATATCACTTCTTCTGTAATGACATTTTATTATACAACTAATTCATTCAGATCCGCTGTACATAAAAGTCTTTCATCTAATAAGTTTTGGACCGTATAAATAATATATATTTATGATAAGGACTAATATATCTTGTCATTATGAAGTGAAGCGTTAGAATCGTGGGAGAATAGTATTTAATGTAGTTTAAACGATGTGAATACTAGTCTACATACTTTTAAATAGATATCTTGAAGAGTAAATACTTATTCTATTAGATAAATACTTCAAAGAATCGTTTTCTTATCAATAAAATCGACTACGAAAAATAAATATTATGATATCAAACTACAATGTTCTTCTCCAAATAGTAGCTTCTAGGAAGTAGGTCGTATTGAGACGAAGATTTGTTCATATATTGAGATTCGGTAAGCATATATAAAAATGTTTTACCTCTATTGCACTTGCCATTCTGAAGTTATAAAGATGTCTGATGGCAATGAAGAGTTTGCGTGACCCCAATCGTATTTAATTATAGCAAGAAACAAAATCGATTTCTTTTAAATATATATAGTCTGGAGTCATAGAGCGGTACTAGTTTTCATGAACAAAGTGGTAAATTTCGATAATAGAATTATTAATGCCCAAACAGGTACTACAAATCCCAAGTCTTGGGACTCTATATTTTATGATTTTGATTTGATATGCAATAAACCAAAGAAAAATGTAGAGTCTTAGTATCAAAGCCTTGATATTTAGATATGCTCTTCGACAAAAATTAAATAAATAGTTTGCGATGTGATAATGATTAGCAAATGGAAAAAATAATTTTTGTGCATCGGACCTAAAAGTAAATCCATATCCAAATCTACTTTGGATTTGTTACACTCTGATCTTTATTTAGCAAAGTTTTGAGGCAAATATTTTTCCAAAAAAATGAGAATCTACTAATAATATTTATCTACGCCTTTTGTCAATTATTATTATAGAGATGTTCTGATTTCAACTAATGTCTATTTATGTTGATAGATTTGTAAATGAATTATTTGTTTTAGAATTTTAGTTCCTAGTTGAATATTTACTTCAATTTTAAGTAAATCTATTGTGCTTAAGTGCAATGTAACAAATTTCTCTTGTTGTATGATATATTTTTATTTGTTCATACTCGAATATAAATAAACGAGATGAGATACACACACAACATAGTCTAACTTGAATGAAAGTAAGAAAAAATCAAGAACAAATGTGTTTAGTGCTGTTGTTGTTTTCATAATTCTATTCCAAGTCTGGTTCAGTGATAGTTGCACCACTGAAAGCTGATGAAGATGTACCAAACATTGACTAAAATAGAAAAATTAGAAAATATATATTTTTTTTTTTAAACAAATAATTTATATACTGGAGAAATTCGTGGTAAACGCATAATGATTTCTTGAAATAACTCAGGTGGTAATGTTTGTTGAAATAATGACATCAGACTTTGAGGTTGACTACAAACTGCTATAGCTTTTGCTAGATGATCAACACCATTATCAAGATCACCTATACATATGATTTTTTTTGTTAAGGAGAGAAAAAATTTCAAAAATGCTAATAGAAAAAAAAAACACATAAATACATACCACGAGATAAGCAATCTTCACCTTGTTGAATTTGTTCGAGAAAATAACGACGCATTTCTTCAGGATCATTTGAATTAATCTATTATAAATCATTCTATTATCTTTATCTTAGGTAAAACAAAAATGTTTACGTTGAATTTTTCGTTTGAACCACCAGTACCTTGTTTTTGTTTCTTTCGTTCTAAATAAATATTAATTATTTTTATACAACATATTTATTTATTTCATTTTGATATCTTAGTTAATACACAAAAATTAATAATACTAACTAGCTTTTAATTTTTCACGAAATTCAGGTGCACTTCTGCGTTTCCGGTCGAAATAAACACAGTAACCAAGAAAACCAACACCAAGACTAACTGCTGCTACAAGAGGCCAAAATGCTTTGCTGTTCGGATTCATCTGAAACAAGAATATATATTGTATGATGATATAACGATTTATATTAATATGTAGATGAAAGAAAAAAGACATTGATGAATAGATAAAATATTAACATTCATCATTTTATGATATACACGTATATAATCCATATTTTTTTCTAATGAAATATCGTTCCGAATATTTATGTTTGGTGTTATTGAAAAGCAAGAAATATTTTATAAACTTTTCAATAGTCAAATAATCGATTATTCTATGTCTAATCAATTTATTCTTTATTTTCAGTTAGATTTTAATTTTGAAATAGTAACATCTATTTCTGATAGTTGTTTTAAAGTAAAGGCATATTAATAGACAAAATAAAATTCGTCTTTCGTCGACCTATTATTTTCACAATCCTGATTGTTTCTTTTTTGTTACGAACTCATCCAATCGAAAACAATTCAGTATCGTTTCTGATAAACTATATCGTTTTACTAGATAAACGATAATCGAACAATCAAAAAAAAAGTTCAATGCTTCATAATGAACAAAAAATACTTTAGTTTTTATTTCAACTTATTTACTTAAAATATAATCATGAATTATCAATAAATAGTACAATAAATACTAGAATCACTAAGTAACATGATCATATATAATTATTTAGTTTTCAATAGATTGAACATGTTAAATTTCACATGTTTTTGTTCTAGATGTAAATCTTTCAAATCTAATTGATTTTCTTCTTTGAAAAAGAACTAAACAAAAATTTTTAATTATTCTTTAAGTAATAGAAAGATTACTAGATTAAAATTATGAACTGTTTCACCAGTTATTTCATCAGAATAGTAATGATTCATAGCAGTACAACGTGTCGTCGAGGTAAAAGAGTTGCACAATCGACAGCTGACTCAATCGTTGACACGTTTGATTCTTATTACAACTACATCAACGTGGCAATACATTAAATTTCTTTAAATACGGATCGTTCATCATGAATTTCTTTCAAAAATAATATTCCATCGATCTCATCTATTAGATAACAATTAATCATGGGTGTTTTTCTTAGTCGAATATATGATGCTTTAGCTGCATTCGGAACAGATAAACCTGTCCGAATTTTAATGCTTGGTCTCGATGCAGCTGGTAAAACAACAATTCTCTATAAAGTGAAACTCAATGAAAATATTCAAACGATTCCTACTATTGGTATATATTAACAAGTATACAAAATATTTTTTGTATTGTTTTTTTAATGCATTCTAGGTTTTAATGTTGAAACAGTTAGTCCATGTCGTGGTGTATCATTTACTGTATGGGATGTATGTATTCGTTTATCAAATCTATATTCAATCTAGTCTAAATATCTTTTCTTTTTAAGGTTGGTGGTCAAGAAAAAATCCGTGGTCTTTGGCATCATTACTATCAAGGAACAGAAGGTCTTATATTCGTTGTTGATAGCAATGATCCAGAACGTATACAAGAAGCACGAGAACACCTTCAAGGTATTCTCAAAGTTCCTGACATGTCAAATGTACCTATTGTTATTATTGCTAATAAACAAGATCTACCTAGTAAGTTCTATTATTTTTCTTTCGTTCTTTTTCAAAAAAGAAAACTTTCTCTCTAATAGATGCGATGAAACCAGCTGAAATCATTCATAAATTAGGTATGAATGAGCTTCACGGTAAACACAAATGGTATGTTCAATCTGCCTGTGCTATTACGGGTGATGGTCTCACTGATGCCATGCTTGAAATGGCTAATCTCGTTAAACAGTATCGCAAAGAAAACAAATAAAATATGTATTTGTATATTTGTATTTTGTTTTTGTTTTTTTTTATGTTAATAATAAGATAAGAATCGTACAAAAAAATATATCACATTAATATGTTGTTTTTTTTTTAATTGCATATAACAAATAAGTGAACAAAATAAGAATTCTTATTTAACAATATCACTGAATAACAAAAGAATCAGATCAATATAATGTTGTTGAATCATTATTAATTTTTTGTTTGGAGCATTAATGCTTTTGGATTCATAAAACTAAAATTTGGTACTGAATCAACAATAGGTTTAGTATCATCATTTAATACTCTTGTTGAACCTGGAAATAGATCAATTGTTTTAATTGGTGTTGTATGTTGATGAATAACTGGACTATTATTTCGATGTACTATCGTTGAAGAAGTAATATGTTCGTCTTTATTCAATGTTAAAGTTTGTATTGGTGGAATATAATAATCAAGATCGAGTGTTTTGTTTACATCGAAAACTTAAAAAAGAAAAATATTTAACTAATTAAAATAATTCATATACATATATATGTATGTGCATTTTTTTAACAAACAGTTACTGTATGATTAGATTGGTTACACTTAACTTACCATTTTCCTCAATCTGATTGAAATTTATTGAAAGAGATGAACTATGGTTATCTATGTAGGAATAATTAATTATCTGCATTCTTTTATCTATGTTCTATCATAGAATTTAATATTAGATTCTTACCAGTAAGTGGATTTTCTAGACCACTTTGTTTCCAATCAAAATGTGGATTAATAGTTTGTGATAATAACTAGTCAAAAAAAAAAGAATTTTTTTATATGTGATTATATTCATCAAAATAAAATTACTCTATTTTCATTATTAACATTTGAAGTTATTATTTGAGATTCTGATTGAGAAGTTTCCGAAGTTACAGGAATAGTTTTAGTCTAGAATTTATTCATTTTTCTTTTTGCAATATTATGCATAATTGTTATTCAAAACATACACGAAATCGTTCATGAACACCTAATGCTTGATGAAATGTATGTTCAATATTTGATTTACGCCATTGATATTGAATTCCTATTGGGTCATTTGATATATTTGATAATAATTTCCATAAACTAGATATATATATATATAAAGAATTAATTTTAGAGATAAATTAAAATGAATACTTACGATAGACTATGTTTAAAACATGGTAATTGCTTAATTTGATCTTTACATGTAGTAAAAGATGGTAATTCAAAAGAAATATATTTATCACTATTTGTAGATAATGTCGAAGATTCTAATGGAAAACAAGTTGAGATTAAAGATTCAATTGATTCAATATTTAAAGAATTCTAAATTAAAGATCATTCAATAACTTAATATTCATTATGAAATGAACTTACAATTGGTATAGCAGATCCTTGAAATTGTTGAGAGATTTGTACTTCACCGTAATCACCAAAAGCATCATCATCAGGATTTATTTTTGTTGATTGTTTGTTACTAGATAATTCTATATCGTGTCGAGTAGATTGTATTGGATGTGATTCAAAATTTGCCCAATCATCTTCATCTATATTCGATGTTGTTACAGGAACGATCTAAAATATTATTCAATTAGTTGATATCCGTATTATGAACTATTTTAAATCAAATCACGGAAGAAAAAAAACGCGAACTTGTCCTCATTATTGATTAGTAATAGTAGAGAAATACAAATCGGTCAAAAATAACAGAATCTCCCAACGGAACATCATTAAATTGTATCACAAGGTTTAAAATATAGTGCTTATTATAAAAGCATTGAGTTTAGATAAAAATAGTGATATATATTTAGACCTATTAGAATTTTCTTTTTTTTATTATTCAAGAGAAACAAATAAATTACTATTACAAATTTATAAAATCATTGAAGAGATGTCATCTGTAAGTATCTACTTCTTCTTAAAGAGATTAATTTTATACAACAGACACAGTAAATACACTAAACAATTATATGCGGAATGTCTTATCGTAGAACAACACTTCAAATTATACCAGTAATTCTATCATTGTTCTTGTATGTTCAAAAATAGTCTAGATTATTGTTATTTTTTTTTTCTCGTATTTCATATTTATACAAAACAAAAGTAATGATTATGACCTTTTCTACAGAAATTGTCCCAAATGCACTTATAGTACAAAAAGATAGTAATAATAAACTGACTCCAGGTCACCGGTTACGAAGTTTTCAAATTCGAGTGCAACTCGCGATAGACTCTAAAGCTGTCTGGAAAAATAGCGATTCAAATTTTTCTCTTTTATCAACAAGTCATTTTTTTGTCTATAAAACTCTTTCGTATAATAATTTTTTCATGTTAAATCAAACTTTTGAGAAAAGTAAGAAATAAGTGAAAAAAAAAGTACTTATATAGAATACTACTTTAGTGTCAATTTTGTTTCTGGATTGAAATCGATCAATTTTAAACTGCAAAATACTTTGTAATGGTTCACTTACAAAGTGCGCAATTTACTTTTCGATTTTATCTTTCCTAATAGATTTGTAAATCGTTTTTTTAATTTTTTACCAGTAGTTTTTCAAAAAATAATGTTGTTGTTTTTTTTTTACCAATATCGATTTTAATAGAAACTCTTTCCTTAGTAGAAACGCATGAATCGAATTTCACTTATCCGTAATATTTCATTTTATACAGAATTCAATGAAATTGTTCTAGACTACACACTAAAGATCGTACTATTTTACTTGCGGTAGAAATACAGTGTTAAACTTTTTCATAAAATTGAATGATAGTTGTTTAGTTTTACTTGAGAAAGAAAATCTGAGTATATCGTCAGAAATCGTGAAAAACTCTGATTCTAACCAGATGTATTTTGGCAGCCGAATATTTTATGCTAACGAGGGAACATTTTCAGGTGCTAAAAAGCTTTCCAACCGGGGATGTGATAACTAGATAGGACATAGCTAGCAGTGATACACCCTAAGTTAGTTCGCGCCCAAGTTGAGATTTGGCTGAGATATCGACTTTT